>VMBQ01003803.1:42510-70206 GCA_007657795.1 Dreissena rostriformis | reverse complement strand
AATATCTCAAATAACTATTAAGACATAATATTCTCAGACTTAAATCTGATAATGGATAGATTGTAGTGCTCCCACGGGTCAAAAAATGTCTTCGGGTCGGGTCGGCGGGTCAAAATTTCAAAGTACGGGTATTTTCGGGTCGGGTCGGGTATTTAAAACTTTTTTAAAAACACATTGTAAACAACAATAAAACATGTATTTTCTTTAAAGTTGAACATGTCAGATACATTTAAAAAAATAACCAGTAAGACATAAGACAAAATTACTTCACAAAAAAGTATTCTTTTTGTAGAATTACCACATTCTTCAAAGTATTAAATGAATTTATCATAAACTGTTGATAAAACCTCAAATACTATTAGAAACAAAATGAATAGAGCAGAAAGAAAATATCAGGCTGCATTAAGGGAATTGAGGTCTATCTTATTTCGATACATAATAACCGAAGTTGACATATTTTCTTTTTCATTTAAATTACGCACCCAGTCACCACCTCAAAAGGCTAAAATGCACAATATAGTCTGCTTAAGAACAAATCTTTCATCAGTTTGTTTACAATAATTTTGAAAAAAATGTTAACAACATGTATCAAACTGTAAACAAAATCTACTATCACCATATCAAGACTGAATTAAGACGTCTTTAACATGGAAAATGACTAGAAAACTGGGGAAAGAAAACACTTTCTTAAACAATTATAACTAAAGGTAAGCGTAAACAATTCTATGCAATTCAAATTACTAAGTTCTTCTTCAAAAACAGTAACATGTCAACTTTTTCGCTTTTCAAGCAGGATCTTTTGCACACACTATGTCACCAGCTGTGGAAAACACGCGCTCACTGGCAACTGAAGTTGCTTGCGTAACTAAATATTTCTTTGCAATGTGAGCCCATACTGGCGAATCTAACCCCTTAGGAGCGTCTAAAGTCTTTATTCCTCTTAACACACTTCGAAATTAACACACAAAGGTTAACAAAATACTTAAAATTCAATAGAAACATTAACATCGAAACACGAGATTAGCAACCGCCATATTACATTATTAAAACCGGAAGCGAGTTAGAAGGTCATAACGGTACATTTCAAAACGGCCAGAACAAAACGGCAGAGTTGTTTGTAAGCCGTTCTTTTGAACATATTGACCCGACCCGGTACCGTTTGCGACAGCTTTGACCCGGAATCGCGGGTATTTTTTTGACCCGCGGGTTCGGGTATTTTCGGGTACCCGTTTGAGCACTACTGCTCGCCCAGTGCGGCCACTTTACCATCAAGCACATGCCCGAGGTTCCAGTGCGCTTCACTCGGTACGCGAATGCGTTTGCTGTATACATACACACGTTAACACATATAACATCATAGATATAAAATGATGCGTTATTAATTTCATTTTCAGGCGTACAGTTTAACAAATTCTGGATACTTGACGCCTTAACTCACGTTTGCAGTCTTGAGGCCAACATTCTTCATCTAAAAGTTAACAGCCATTGTTTAAGGTCCTATTCTGTCTTATGCCAAAAATGCATTTTAAGCCAAGTAAAACTCTCTAATTGACACAATAGACATGACCAACTCCCTAATTGACACTTTTGATTGAAGAAAAGCACGTAGTCGAATGTAGATCAAAGTATATGCGACCATTATATTATTTACAAACTATGCTTCTGTCACATTACTTATTAAGATATTTCTTGAAAAATTTGCATTCGATAGTTGGGAGACGCAATTATATTGTAGATAACCATTTCACAAATGGAATGGGAAAACTTTTCCAAACACTCGTATGGGATATAGTATTCGACTAAGTGCAAATTACGACTGCGTGAAATTGAGGCACTTACGTACGGTTGATCAAGAATGTGAATTAAAGAACACAACAAAACAGCATGACACAAGATGCCATTAATCATCCACTGTAAGGATTTCGCAATTTAGTTAGTAGCGCCAGTATATACTAGTTGCACGAGACAGTGCGGTCACATCAGGTCCGCTGATGTACATTCAATGGTCCATGAGTGAATATAGTTTTATCCTTGGTTGAAGACTAAGGAAATGTTTCTAGCAAGCCAGTTACATCTACAACACTTTCGCTGATGGCTACGTGGACACGTACAGGTTCATTTACAACTGCATCCATCATTCGGTATGATTATATTAATGCTTCTAACTTAACTACTGTAACCTGTTACAGTACAACGCATTCACTAACCAGTACCCATTGTTTGCCAGGTCCGTGTGTGGCGGGGGTGGTGGGTGTTACCATGCCCCGGTACTGCCTGTTTGGAGACATGGTCAATACGGCCTCCAGAATGGAGTCAACCGGTTCAGGTAAGGAGGTTGTGTTTTATTTTCCACGTCTTACGAAAATGGATTTTATGCCATATGTGGCGAGGGTAGCCCCAGACCAGCCTGTGCAGTCGCGCAGTCTAGTAAAGAGCTAACATGTCTGCTATAAAGTCAAGCAATTTTTCGTGGTCTAATAAGCGGGCAGGGTGGTTTCTGACCAGGCTGTTTCCGCGCGGGCTGGTCTGGGGCTACCCTCGCCGCATTTGTTATAAAACCCATTTTCCCAAGACGCGGATAATATCGTTCATCAACATCAAAAACAAAGGGTTGCATTTGAATGTGTTGGACGGATCGTCTTTTAGTTTTTAACAAGTACAGATAAGAGATCATAGTAATGACGGACAAGTCCGAGACTGAAATAGAAATTGTTGCAATTGCGTGCTCAATTAATGGTTTTCAGGTGCTGGTCTTTGCCGAATGTACTGTGTGAAATTAAACATTATTCATTTGTTTAACAATATCTAGCTCCTTTATGAGGTAGTAAACAATCAAGTGATGAAGCAGTACGAAAAAATAAGCACTCATGTCGGATATATAATGAATTAACATAAAAATACATGTTCGAAACTGCAGTATATTTCAACGAATACTGGCGAATATTGCATGTGACACTGACTGGTTTTTCAGCCAAACGCATGCATGTCAGTGAATGTTGTTTCAGCGTACCGCATACATGTCAATGTGTTGTTACAGCGTACCGCATACATATCAATGTGTTGTTACAGCGTACCGCATACATATCAGTGACACTGACTGTTGTAACAGCGTACCGCATACATATCAGTGACACTGACTGTTGTTTCAGCGTACCGCATACATATCAGTGTGTTGTTACAGCGTACCGCATACATAGCAGTATGTTGTTACAGCGTACCGCGTACATATCAGTGTGTTGTTACAGCGTACCGCATACATATCAGTGACATTCATTGTTGTTACAGCGTACCGCATACATATCAGTGTGTTGTTACAGCGTACCGCATACATATGAGTGAGGCAGTGCGGGTGATCCAAGACGAGCTGGGCGGGTAATGTAACTACATCGCAATAGGCGTCTCACACGTGCAGTCCTTAATGCCAGATGTTGTAATACATGATATTCGGATGTGTCTATTGACCATTTACCCGAATACAACTGTAAAGAACTGCACATGTATTTAAAGGTACATACGTATGAAGCAGATCATTTTTAGAACCTAATCGATAAATGGTAACTTTATATATATACCTGTCTGACAAAGCTGCTCAAATGTATGCAAAACGACGTAAGAGTTAGTGAGAGCAATCATTATTTCACCAGACAAAACAACGGTCGGTTGACTTTGTAAAGCATCATAATAATTATATTATTGAATAATATAATGTAATTGTATTTTTTGCAAATACATTTCTTTGTGAGATATATTCCATTGTTTCTGCTTTTATTTAGCAGTAAAATGAATTCGCACGATGCCACTGTAAGAAAGGAAAATACTTGTTTTACCGATTACAACTTAATAATGATAAATACACACTATGGTACAAAAGGAGTTTAACTACGAAATAATGCTTTAAGACCTGTTATAGAATAGATAACACACATGATATTAAAGGTACTAATTATCTCGTGTAGGAAATGATAAAGTAATTTACTCTCAATCGTGCCTATCTGCCAAGTCGGGAGTGCCGATGGCGCTCTGCTTTATAAAAACCAATTCCGTTGTCTGTCGTTTGTAGAACGGACCGCAACTCTGATCAATGGATATCGTTTACAAATCAGAAATACGTTGTGAGAGATGTGTCCAATTAGCGCGTGCTGCTGATTAATCAGTGGATAATGACCGTCAGTTGATCGCATCCTCGGCGCAATCCGGCTTTATGTTGATGTCATTTGTATTTCCAGATCAGCAACTGATAGTGAACCTGGAACGCAAACTTGTTCATCTTTAGGCGTATTTTACTAGTCGCATACAGAAAAGAACAGAATTGTTTATAATGAATTAAGCATATAAAGCTCATCATCATTAATATACAAATACAACATGCGTTTAAATAAATAGGGATAATACAATATTTCGAAGAAAGATTAATTAAAATAAATAGATAGGAAATGAACATGTTTTCATGGCAAGGGGCGCTATTCGTGAGAATTTCACATTAATGCGGTTAATGCATAGTGGTCAATTAATGTCAAACGTAGTTGAAGAATTGCAACACGTATTACATCATTCTGTACTTGTTTTCTAAGTGAACAAACAATAAATTATTTTATACTACTTCTATGCGACATTTTCTCGTATTTTAAACAAAACATGGCTAGTTTTCTTAACACTTTATTTTAGCTATTAAGTAGTTACAATCAACTTGTACATGTTTGGACGGGATCTAAACACAGAAAACATGAGGCCCTAATGCCCTAAGGCGCTCACCGCAGACCCCACCTGTTTTTGCTATAGGCATCAAGAAAACTGACCCGCATCATGGCCGCATTTTTTTTTAATGAATATCTCACTCAACAGAAAAATCATAAGAAAAATTATATTAGCAAATTTCATGAAGATTGCGAAAGCAACTGTGACCTCCAGTGCACACAAGCATTTTCTTTCATTTGACGTAGTTTTTGATCCCACACTACGCTGTTTCTAACTCGGCAAAAATATAATTATGACAAACATTCGGACAAATTTTCATGAAGATTGATTCACGACGCACGACGAACGATGGACAAAAGGTGAGCTTAAAATCTCAGTATATGCTTTTGCTACTTGAGGACTTAATTTTATTCTGGATCGGTCAGAATCACAACGTGTGTACGTTCTTTAGTGGGATTATGGTATGTTTGTTCTTTGTTAGAGAATACATGGACACGATGTAAAAATCATTAATCTGTAAAACGCTATCTTTATGTTCATCGCTCGAATACAGCGGCCTGAATATGAACATAATTTAAAATAATGATCGCTTATGTATATTCACTCTATATTATCTGAATCTGTGCAAATCATAAAACTGTCTTATGAATTTGGGGTTTTGTTTTATTCAGAGACATAAAACTGGGCTAAGACAAACGTGAAGCTGACTTCCAAGTAATTCAATCACAACAGTGCAAATATAGCACGATATGATCAAATAGTCTGCCACATAACAGCGGGAGTTGCATAAATTATTAAATTAAGATCGAATAAATCATATTATAGGGTTGGAGATTTCTCTGAACGCGGCCTTTGCTTAGATTACTTGAAATTTGATTGAAACGGAGTCGCGGTAATGCTTCGTGATACAACTTATTTGTTTTCTCTACTGTATAAAGGCTTTGTGAAACATTCTTTTAACAAATTGTGTCACAGATAATAAGCACTAGTGTAAAAACAGCACGGCATATGAAATATAATTTAGGAATTCAGTCTTTATAAATGTAAAAAGGAATACGTTTACTAAAATATGTCCGCAGGTTATTGCAACATATACGGTAAAAGGTTAAATGTAATTATCTTATGAGAGAACGAGAGTCACAAACGATACCTTTGAAAATTTAAAATCTAAAACGTTGTGTAGTAGTTTTGTTCATCGAATAACAAGATTAAAATGGTTCACAAACTATATTTAACGCAGTAAATATGTAGTTTACTCTGTCAAAATGTGTCTTGGGCTATCACATGAAGCATCATCATCATGGGATTATGGGTTTAACGTTTTAACAGTAACATTAAATATGTGAATTTCTGAATCTATTTATAAGTGAAAGCGAACTTTCGTATGTGTTTCGTTTCAATTCAAATAAATTATTGAGATGAAAAATTACTTACGCTAAACATATTTAAAGTTTTAAAAATGACAATAATTGTACATTATTTTGATGGCCAGAATGACCGAATGGATATCATTCCTGTGTCAATTAATTATGAAATTAATGTTTGGGCTTGTATATACACATTCTTACGTTAGACATTGAATGATCGGGTTATTTTTATTCAGATGTTCAACGATTCCGAAAATTCTAAGGTATAAGAACTATAATGAACTTCATATAATTTCGCCTAATTTTGTCAATGACCATTCCTAACTTCCGACTATATTAAAGTCTCTCTGAAATACTAAACATCGGAAACAATATTGATTGATGTCAACTTGGAATGTCTAAGAATTCTTGATTGTTCGGCAAATCGTACGTAAACATTTATTTTGAATGCAATTTCCATAACAAACAATATACAATGACACTGCACATTGTACTTTATACTGTGCATGAGATTAAAACGTAAGAACAAATAAACATCGGTTCAAAATTGATAATTTTGATCACTCTAAAAGTGTATCGATAATAATGAATCTTTACATTGTATTAAAACGGCAATTAATTATGAACGGATACAAGTATAATGTTGGTCTTCCTAATCTCAACTGGATTGAGTCTATGGCGACTATGTTAACAAGCAGGCTGTTGTTTATCTCGGACCAAAACGGCGACGGTTCATTTATCGCCACTCAATCAGTATGCAAATTGCCCGCAGTCTATCAGCGTATTCATGCTTTGCTCATTATGCATTTGATTCTTTACTGGGATATGCCGCCTGTGGATGGGTAGAGTGAGCAGTGTGCGGTCCAGTGGTTCTAGATGACAGCTATCATCTCCTGAACGTCTCTGGACGGTGCGGTGCTCCTTGATATCTTGTTCTTGTCCCACTGAATTCATTCAGTATTTAAACAAACGTATTCATCTGGAACAGATTATAGTGTGACGGCGTGTAACAGTATGTATACGATGTAGCGTGCATTTGAATATAAGGGATACTGCACCATTTGCTTGTATACTTATATGGTATCAAAGAAGTCTGAAAACCTGCATCTTTATTCATTGCATGTAACTTGCACTTTTTCAGACATGTCTTTTAACCATTAAAGTATTATTCTGAGACCAACTCATTTCACTTTTACCTTTTTTGTTTATCAATTTCGTGCATATTCAACTATTAAGGGGGTAGGGGATAATTACAACGAGCGAGGCCTGGTATTGAAATGCGCATGGGTGGGTTAGAGGGTTAGGGTAAGGGTTGGGGTAAGGGTTAGGGTCGGGTTAGGGTTGTGGTTAGCCTTAACCCTAACCCTAACCCTAACCCGACCCCTAACCCTAACCCTTACCCTTATCCTAATCCAGCTTATCTCCCCTTTACCAGGCCTCGCTCATTGTAGTTGTCCGCTTCCCCTATTAAGGTCGTCAACGATCAAAATCAAGAAAGCAAACTGCAGAAACCATAAAGTTTGATTAAACCACTTGATATATTTCCAATACCAGAAGTCTAAATACCGGAACATATGGCACAATGATCTATATCTGCCGATTGTTACCGTAATGTCATTTATTCATTCTCATTATGCACATAAGAGTCACGACAGTGGAATTGGAAAATAGCTTTATTGTTTTGAGTATATGACCAGACAATTATTGCGGTATTAGAGCTGCCGTTTTTCTAATGCATAATTTTGCAAACCGAATCACTTGTTAATACTCACGGTGCCTAACCAATACGGATAATACTGGACACATTTGTGCGTTTCCAGCTAATACCTGAAACGGCACCGGATCATATCAGAAAATATTGACTGTTTTGAGGTAAGTGTGTTATTTTATTTTCAATAGTCTCTTTTTTAAGTGAACATTTTCCACCAAACCAATATTCCACGAAACAACTAAGAATTATTTCAGTAAATTGTATACTCGTGTTCAGTAACAAAAACGCCAATTTGCGGTGGGAACCTACATTGTCCAACAGTTTATGCACAAAACCTGAGAGAACGAAAGTAAAATGCAGATATTGGTCCATATAAACAATGAATTTCAAATTTCTTAGCTAGTTTCCTGATGAAAAAGGCAGCATAATGCGTGTGAAATCATTGTCATGATAAGTGACGGATTAGTTTGTAGAAAAACAAGTATTTCATATGTCGATTGCTGGCACTGGATAATGCATGAAGTAGGCACCGGATAATAGCCGAGATTAATGAACTTAAGTATAGCACGTTTAAAGAATGTATTGGATTCTGCTGATATGGTTATCATTTTAAAAAAATCTTGATTTTAGATTGTTAAATGAAATGGGTCTGGTACTTATCGTCCCTAAGCCCTGACCACTGTCTTAACGCATGAACAATGTCTTGACCCTACACTGAAAAGGTTATTAAAACTATGCATTTATGGTCACACATGGTATTGGTTCTTAACAAATCTGATGTAGAACGCGAACTATTGTTGAACGACCGATTCAGCAATAATATTTATAAGATATAAGAACCCGTAGATTGTTTTAATATAAAATGTATATACACGATTCGATAACAATTTGAAAAAAAAAACGAGTTTTAAAACAATCTTTGTTTACTTTGGTGTGATTATAATTATACTTGATTATTATATTTAATATAAGGGGAAATAAGTTGTGTATAACCTACGGTTTAGATTTAGAGATACTTCCCCAATCGTGATACTTTCCTTGTTTACAATTGCTCTCTTCAAATGCACACATAGTACGGTATTTGTCGTTTTTGGATTAATTCATTATCAACATTAAGAGCTAGTATCTCTTTTATTTGTACACAATGTATGTTTAACATACAAAAGTTTTCATTTCATAATTCACTCATTACTGTAGTATTTTTGTTTCAGACTAACATCTGACTTTGAAGTTCGAGATAGAATATGGTATTTATAGTCTCGGTTGATAAGTTAATTCAATGGACTTAGGGCTACTGTTCGATATGCATTGGATTGGATGTAGCAGTGGACTGAGTAATTTTAAAATCTCTGAGTATCATTAGCTTTAAACTTTATGTGAACAATTTATCCTGCTTTGATTAACTGCTATGCCCATGGCATGTGTAAAGTAACCACGGAGGAAAAGTGTGCCATTTATAGGCTCAAACCCATGACGTCGGAACACTAGCACATGTCAATTGCTATGATTATGATAATTTATTTCAGAATTTCACGACCGATCGATGTTTGTTTCGGGTTTGAAACTGCAGAGACTGAAGAGAAGCAGGAGAGTTGTGTGTTTTCATCTGTAACTGTTCCCCCTAGTAATGAAGACCGATACAATATTGATTCTGGAGTGGATAATTTATTGTTTGATGTGAACTGCAACACTCATGAAGAATAAAAAGCCACCGAGCAACCATTAGATAGCTGTTTACATTTAGAATGTTCAGTTGAAATTGTTGTCGACAATAACAATTATATGAGTGCAAAATATGTAACAACAAATATAGGACAAGAACTGGCTACAAACGACATTTAGTAAGCCACATATTTGTAATATTTGTTTAAGCTTGTAAAAACACTTTTTGCATCAAAATTTAAGATTTGTTGTTGATACAAAAAATATAATTATATTTTTTGTTGTGCATTGTTATTATCTATAGATTTTGTTATAGTCTGTCAAGGCCAATGTTACTGAAATAATAGAGAGTTAGTTCAATAATGTTTGGAAATATGTAATTGATTATGTGCATATGGGTAGACCGAATCATTTATCACTCTTATGAAAATAGTGAAACTGTGCCGACAGTGGTATACAGTGTTCTACTTGTTGGAATCCTGTATTTGTCGAGTTCCATAATTATTTTCTTAATGCTGTTAGTAGACATTGTTCTTATCAATAAAAAATAAATCAACATACATAGATGAAATCCCTTATCTTGTCATGTTTACAATGTACATAATGGATACCGTTTCAGACATCTTTTAATGTTAAATGACATAATTTTAAAATTAATGTTATGAACTCTTTAATATTTTAATTAAACCTATTCATTTCTCTATATATTAAATTAATTTTAGAAAATATTTGAAACAAATATTTGATAAGATTAAAAAAAAAGAGGTTCACTACGTGGCAAAATTCTATAATTTGAGGTAAAGTTTAACATTATTGAATTTGATTTGTACAAAAAAAAATGAAATTTTGTAGTTATACGTTAAAAACGTGTTTGTCTATTTCTTTAAAAGACACATTCTTGAAGTGTTTGTAAAGTAATGAACTTTTGGTATAAACCATGCAAGCATGAATGAACTAAAAACAGTGTACTAAATAAAATTGTTTCTTACAGTGTCAAACATAGTGCGTTATATTCCGCGTTGAACAGTTTGGTCTCCTAATGTGGTAGTTGCAGGTTCGAACACTGACTCAACCTAATTACGTTACTTCAATGTCTCTTTTTAGGTTGACAGAATAAAATTTACACTATCCTATTGTCCTGCAATGTTATGCCAAGACACGTGGTTGGCGGCAGAATCTTCGATTCATCACATTTGTGGTGGCAGCGTATTGGCAAACAGCCCCTTGCGACTTCATGCGGTTTACTAATATCGGACCGTTTAGATTTTTAGTTGCCGCTTTCCGCGCTTCGATGGTGAATCACATGTATGATTTCTGTAAACAAAGAAATATACACCCAAACATAATACATTAATGCAGCCATCTCCTAAGAATCAAAGTAAAATGTAAATAAATCTAGCGGTTAATTGGAATTTAAATATACGACAGGTGGAAAAAGTGAAATGACATTTCATGGGTGCTTGGATGTCTATTGCGCAATACCTGGAAGTTAAGATCATAAGATTTTCTTACAAGAAATAATACGCGTAACAAATATCTGCGTTTAATAATTACGTTTTTTTTTTGTCTCCCACTTTCTAGAAACCTATATACGCATGTCATTATGAATATCTTTCAGTTACAATAGCACATGGCTGGAAATTGCAGTTCGAAATTCGTCACCAACTTCAAGTACTGTATTAAACGTTTAACATACGATGCACGTAATAATCTGTATATGTATCAATCGATTTCGTGTATTACCCAGTGTTGTGTTTTCGGAATTTATCCTGTGCCAGTATTTTATGGTTTCGTGTGTTATCCGGTGCCCGTGAGATAAATATGCGACCCTTTTAAAACGCAAATAATCACGTTTTTGAAGTTGCCAGTAATTTCCTACAATTTTATTATAATTCTGAATGATAATTACAACAATGTAAAGTAGTAGTATAATGTATTTGTTTCTCTCCAGTTACAAAAAAGCAAGTAATTAAAACTATTTCATGACTATGAGGTAGGTATGGTTCATTTGTTTTCGTTCGTTTTGATAAAATGTTTTATATCATAACGAATTTTGGAGTAAACCATTAGCTGAAACACCATAATGTTCCTGTCAGCAATAATATGTGGCATTTTAACGCGGTTTTGTGGCCAATACTTCCAATACTAGACGCATCCTGCATTTCACCTTGTTTATTTTCTGATATGATCCGTTGCCGTTTCGCGTATTATCCGGAAAAGTACATATGTTTCCAGTATTATCCGTATTGGTTAGGCACCGTAATACTGCATTTTCAGTGAGTATCAATACATGAATGGCTGACGACTGACATGTTCTCTAACATTGCCGCCATTTTTATAGTTGATATATCGGAGCCTCGATTTCGACGAAACATCCGGTTATTGCAACATCCAGCGACTTTTATAAAAGTAAGGAAATGCTAAAGCAATGCATTTACATCCATACTTATATTTCCTTAGATATTTGGTGTTAAATGTTTTTTATAAAGAACATCTGACACTTGCGCTATAAAGGTTGAATATTGTTGGTGTCAACATCTGTTCCGACAAATGTTTCCATTCTTAAGAATACAGTTAAATTGCAATTTCTATAGTATTTTAAAAGTCCATACGCTGGGCCAATTAAAGTGCTGCTCGTTATTTTTATCCGACGTATTTTTTTGAAAGAAAAAAAGCTCTACAGGAGCGTTATTTTGACAACCATGCATATTGGAATATATACGTTAAACAGATGGCTCAATGCAGGTTTTGATTGGTTTCAATTACCATAGTATGCCTGAGAAATCAGGCGTTTAGTACACACTTCACGTTTAAAAGACATGACCAATCATGCGTGCGCCTACTAGCGGATATTACTTAAAACATTTCTTTGAAGACGATTGGAATGTAGCATCACGGTGATTAGGCTGTGATTATATGATCGTTAATTGAATAAACGATGACTTCTAATCGATATTCTGTTTGCTGTTTTTAATTACACTGATCGACGATGATCCGTATTAAATCAATATTATGAACATATAGAGACATTCGTTATGATATTGATACAAATTCTGTTGTAAACCATGTTGTTGGTGCAGCTGTAACGTGTAGATTCATAGAAAGAAATACAAGTCGAAGAGAAAAGGATTTAGAAAGTATTTGTATCGAGTTTTCGGTTTTCTCGCGAAAAAGATATTATATAGTGAATACCAGTTCTTGTATTCCTTCTGTGAATATGACAATATAACTCTTCATTCCAGAGAAGCTTCTAAAATACAAAAACTAATATGTTGGTCATAACTTAAATGTTTGACACCAATCATTTATCTTGGAGCCAGTTCGAGGAAAGACCATACACGAAGTTAGTTCCGACAAATAGTATGCGAGGACGCTGGCTACCTCGTGCTGTATTTAACACTGCCTTTTGGAACTGCTTTACAGGTTCATGTGCACAAATATTTTATAAATGTTTACAATGGTGCTTTAAATAACAAAATAGCAAAATATATGTCTGCTTGTTTTTCATATATATATCTCGAATAAACTCTGGTAATGTCATAAGATTGCGTATGAGAAAGTAAAATATATGGCTTACTTAAGTAGTTGAAGGAGACAGTATCGATTAATAACCACATAACCTCGGATTTCAATGAAGCCAGTACAATAATGACAAAACGTGGTTTCATCTCTGCACGATTACATTTCATACATTTAAACATGTCGAAACACGCAGGATTGTGTATTATTTGTATGGACACAACACACACTAATAGATAAGAAGATTATAAGGAATATATTGTCACTTTATTTTCTTATTTAATTTGTATTGATACACGATCATACACTGTCTTTACGCCACATACATAGGCCATAAATATGATATTTTAACATGATGCAGCTTTACATGGCTTTAGAAAGAAAATATAAGTAAATTTAGATATGCCTTATTTTATGGTATTTAGAATCAAAAAGAGTTTTATTTAATATACTTTGACTCAATGAAAAAATGTTTATACATATCTATAACACTTGTTTATACATATCTATAAGTATGTTACATACATATCTATAAGTATGTTATATACACAATTATAACTATTTTACATACATATCTACATCTACTTTATATACATATCTATAAGTATTTCATATACATATCTTTAACTATTTTATACATATCTATAGCTACTTTAAATACATATTTATAACCATTTCGCATACATATCTATAACTATTTTATATGCATATCTATAAATATTTTAAAAAACATATCTTTAAATATTTTATATACATGTCTATAGCTATTTTATTCACCATAAACAAGGGAAAAATATTATTTGAACCATTAAAATTATTGATTAACCTTAATATCAACTAGAACAAATGAAATCGTTGTTCGATAAACAACTCAGAATATATTTATGATATGTACGAGCGTCTGCAGTTTTTTCCCATGCGAAGTAGACGTATTTTCTCTGGGTGTTCTTTGAAATAATTTCTCATTTCCGTACTCGCTGAAATTCAATACGAACAATCCGTGAATCAAATAAATTTTCGTGTGTTGGGAATGTTTTATAATCAAGGATTGATTGATAATACAACAATGTAAAGCACTACTGCCAATTATTTGTGGAAGACATACTCAATAAACCCTTTCAAAGTGTAAGTTGTTTTTAAATTGTAGTGTATCCTTATGAAGCCTACACAGAGCGTGCTCGGTGAAATAAATACAGGCCAAAAAGCGTGATGTGCAAAAATACACCTCATAAAAGTTAAACCGTTTATAAAGATCTTCGATTTAAAAAAAGAGATTCAAATACAAGTGTTTATTGTCGTTTAAAAAGACGTATTGCATGACAACCAGTTTTACATATTTAAGAATAAAGATTTATGTTATTTTTATATGCTTTGTGTATACCACTCTTAAAACAACAAATGATTACGATGGCTTGAACAGTAATGTACTGAATTAAATTATATCTCCTTCCACGTTTTTATAGCATACCAGTCTAACTAATGGTTGGATAAATCAGATGACGAAAAATGACGAAAGGCTAAATAAATTACGGTCTTATGGGATAAACGTTTAATTTGTTTCGTTCTCTTCTCCTTTGGAATCATAATCAATAATCTGTATAGCAACACCACGCGAACCACAAACATTGAACCATAAGAAGGCTTTTCTGTATGTCGTGTTTTCAAGTTATCTCGTCGTACAGAAACTTGTACGTTTGAAAACGCATTTGCAGCTACTGGTGACCACTCATCAGAAGTGCTCAATAATTGGGCGTCCGCTGGAAACATTGTCAGTCCTAATACACGAGAAGTAATGCTGATATAAACGCCCCGACATTATTTGCTTATTAGAGTCAAGGAGAAAACATTGAGCAATTACAATAATATTAGGAATAAACGATTGGATCCTACTCTGTGCTTCGTCAATGCTGATCAATAGCATTACAATCATTTATGACGAATAAACAATTATAAGTACATAAAATGAGTATACATTTTTGTAACCGCACACGGTTGCTTAAAACAGTTATAATTGTTGAGAAAAAAGAAAGCTACATCAGGGTTCTTTGTAAGATATGTTTTTGAAAAGCCATCGTATTGTTGAGACGAAATATGAGCTGACACATGTTTTCACGTGTTTGTGTGATCATCAATAGACTTGTTTTAATCAACAATCTCATATTTCAAATTTCCAATGATAACGTTTCGCCGTAAACGCAAACATCTCAGTATTTTTTTATTTTTTTTTATACCACATTTATATAGCGCCCTTTTCATACTCGAGATGTGCGTTCAGAGGCACTTTACATTTTCCCCCTGATCACTGGGTCATAAGTCGTCCGTTCACATCTTGGCGCAGCCACGGCACATTGGCTTTTTTCCCTCACAGGTACCCATTTATACACCTGGGTGGAGAGGAGCAGATGTGGGATAAATTTCTTGCTCAAGGAAATTCCAGTGGTCAGGGCGGGATTCGAACCCGGGACCTCTCGATCCCTAAGCCAGCGTCCTACCATTAGACCACTGCTCCCCAGTATTCAACAGCATGATTTATATTTCAATTAAATATCCACGATGCGTACTTTGTGTAAAGTGTATCTACTTATTAATCACAAGTACACGCCATCTGGCCCAAGTTCTCTGTTTTTATATGTAAAACGCTTTCTGTCACATTCTTCATTATTTGTATTGTATTAAATCGGATAATACTTAATACTTGTTCCTAATAAGGGATTGTTTTCTTTTCTTTTACCGCAAATGACCCAGTATCAAACTTTTCGATATATTTTTGGAAAACATATTTTGACTAAGTTCAATGCTAGACAATAAATTTGTCCTCTAGCGTGTTTTGTAAATAATGGAAACCGCCAGGCATTGTCAAGTTTCGAACTCCGCCGAATTATCATTGTTGTAACGACAGCCATACATAAAGCCTGTCACACCCATCGGTCGATCATGCTTTTCAACAAAGAGTAAATAATATGTGAATCGAAATATAATTAAGACGAATGTTTTAATCAGAATTTATTTTATTTTGAACGAAATGTTAGTTCCAGAATTTTCAGAAGCTGCTTCATACCTCTATCAGGAAAACTGCTCAGAGCGAGGACGATTGCTAAACATTCTTACGTGAGTATAAGTTGTCTTATTTAGGGAGAGGACGATTGCTAAACAGTCTTACGTGAGCACAAGCGGACATATTAAGGAAGAGAACGAGTGCTTAACATTCCTACGTGAGCATAAGTGGTCTTAGTCAGAGAGGGAACGATTGCTACACATTCCTACTTGAGCATACGTAGTCTTATTTAGTGAGAGGACGATTGATAAACATTCCTACGTGAGCACAATTATTCATATTGAGGGAGAGGACGATTGCTAAACATTCCTACGTGAGCATAGGTGGTCTAATTGAGGGAGAGGACGATTGCTAAACATTCCTACGTGAGCACAATTATTCTTATTGAGGAAGAGGACGATAGCTAAACATTCCTACGTGAGCATAGGTGGTCTAATTGAGGGAGAGGACGATTGCTAAACATTCCTGCGTGAGCACAAGTATTCTTATTGAGGGACAGGACGATTGCTAAACATTCCTACGTGAGCACAAGTATTCTTATTGATGGAGAGGACGATTGCTTAACATTCCTACGTGAGCATAAGTAGTCTAATTGAGGGAGAGGACGATTGATAAACATTCCTACGTGAGCACAATTATTCTTATTGAGGGAGAGGACGATTGCTTAACAATCCTACGTGAGCACAAGTAGTCTAATTTAGGGACAGGACGATTGCTAAACATTCCTACGTGATCACAAGTAGTCTAATTGAGGGAGAGGACGATTGCTTAACATTCCTACGTGAGCACAAGTAGCCTAATTGAGGGAGAGGACGATTGCTTAACATTCCTACGTGAGCACAAGTAGTCTAATTGAGGAAGAGGACGATTGCTTAACATTTCTACGTGAGCACAAGTAGTCTTATTCAGAGAGAGGACGATTGATAAACATTCCTACGTGAGCATAAGTGGCCTTATTCAGGGAGAGGACGATTGATAAACATTCCTACGTGAGCACAAGTAGTCTAATTGAGGGAGAGGACGATTGCTTAACATTCCTACGTGAGCACAAGTAGTCTAACTGAGGGAGAGGACGATTGCTTAACATTCCTACGTGAGCACAAGTAGTCTAATTGAGGGAGAGGACGATTGATAAACATTTCTACGTGAGCACAAGTAGTCTTATTCAGGGAGAGGACGATTGATAAACATTCCTACGTGAGCATAAGTGGCCTTATTCAGGGAGAGGACGATTGATAAACATTCCTACGTGAGCATAAGTAGCCTTATTCAGGGAGAGGACGATTGATAAACATTCCTACCAGAGCATAAGTAGTCTTATTCAGAGAGAGGACGATTGATAAACATTCTTACGTGAGCATAAGTAGCCTTATTCAGGGAGAGGACGATTGCGAAACCTTTCTACTTGAAAACACGTAATCTTATTCAGGAAGAGGACGTTTGCTAAACATTTATATTTCTAGAACTGTTGTTGTCGATCGAGAAGACCTGAAAAAGGGTTATTTTATTTAACCGCACAAGTGACCGTGTTTTCGTATATAGATCTGCGACCCAAAACATGAGCTCTACATATAAATCACATGTTATGTCTAAAAGCGTAGGACCAACATGGACAACTGCTGTGTCAGTTAAAGATTCAATAATAAATACGTCATGCAATTGTTCGCCATTATTAAATAGTGTTTTCTTTAAATTTTACTTCGTCAAACCATCTACATCATTAATGCATCATGTAAATTCAGGCTTGACGTTTTCAACAGTATCGTTCTAAAATAGTTCTAGAATTTGATAAATAGTTTTGGTGCATGAAAGCGTTAGTGAAGTAGTATAAGGTAAGAGTTGAACATAACACATGTAGAATTAAAGTCCTTTTTATACTCGTACGCCGTTAAAACAATGGGACGTAAATATGGGAACAGGTGCGGCGCTTTTCGTCCAGCAGCCCATTGTATCAACGGCGTTAAATATTAATTGTAGTAATTTTCTGACGTCAGTTATTTTCTTGGTTAAATTTCCGAAATATTATATATGTCCTCGCTTCGGCAGTTTACCTTTTGCAATAGTTCTCTAAGCACACGTCCCGTCGGTCACGGGTGACACACATGTCATACTAAATCTTCCCGCCGGTCTCGGGAGAACATGTGTCGGATATTTCTTCTAGTACCGTAATCATTAATAATGTTCCTGCCTTGACAATAGTATGCTAAACATTGCATTGAATCAAATCAAATTGTTTAAGGTCTTACGTGTTTGTTTCGTTTAATAAACCCTTTATATGAATAATTATAGTAATAAAGAAATAATATATCATTGTTAATGTTTAACTAAGAATAATAAATACGCACATGCAAATTCATATCGTAAGGAACAATTCATGCTAGTTTGAATATTGTATATTGCAACGTGTGAGACTACTACGTCGAACAAGTTTGATTCAAGGGACAAACAGACGGTCGGACGTTCGTTACGACCTATATAGAAATCACAGTTTTTCGAGCGGACGGACGGCTTCAAGCTTAATTCGGTCCCCTTTGGTAAAACAGCGGTATTTGACAATTAAAATGGCGGTAACATTTGCACAGTCTGTATTGGGTCATTTAATACTTCTATTTATCATATTGGCACAGATACATTACGTGTAGTTAAATGTATTAGTTTGATATGTACCTTCGATGATAATAGTCTGCAGACTTACGTAAATATAATTTTGTATGCGCTATGACAGATAATATATCCAACGCCTAAAGCTACTTGCCGCTCTCTCGTCAAGAGAGGGTATCACATCAGTGTCATACATAATATCCAGAGAGTGTATCACATCAGTGCCATACATAATCCCGAGAGTGTAACACATCAGTGTCATACATAATATCCCGAGAGTGTATCACATGAGTGTCATAAACATCCCGAGAGTATATCACATCAGTGTCATACACAATATCCAGAGAGTGTAACACATCGGTGCCATACATAATATCCCGAGAGTGTATCACATCAGTGTCATACATAATATCCAGAGAGTGTAACACATCGGTGCCATACATAATATCCAGAGAGTGTATCACATCAGTGTCATACATTATATCCCGATAGTGTATCACATCAGTGTCATTCATAATATCCTGAGAGTGTATCACATCAGTGTCATACATAATATCTCGAGAGTGTATCACATCAGTGTCATACATTATATCTCGAGAGTGTATCACATCAGTGTCATACATAATATCCCGAGAGTGTAACACATCAGTGTTATACATAATATCCCGAGAGTGTAATACATCAGTGTCATACATTATATCCCGAGAGTATATCACATCAGTGTCATACATAATATCCTGAGAGTATATCACATCAGTGCCATACATAATATCCCGAGAGTGTATCAAATCAGAGCCATAATAATATCCCGAGAGTATATATCATCAGTGTCATACATAATATCCCAAGACTGTATCACATCAGAGCCATACATAATATCCCGAGAGTATATTACATCAGTGTCATACAGAATATCCCGAGAGTGTAACACATCAGTGTCATACATAATATCCCGAGAGTGTAACACATCAGTGCCATACATAATATCCCGAGAGTGTATCACATCAGTGCCATAAATAATATCCCGAGAGTGTAACACATCAGTGTCATACATAATATCTCGAGAGTGTATCACATCAGTGTCATACATAATATCCCGAGAGTATATCACATCAGTATCATACATAATATCCAGAGAGTATATCACATCAGTATCATACATAATATCCAGAGAGTATATCACATCAGTGTAATACATAATATCCCGAGAGTATATCACATCAGTATCATACATAATATCCCGAGAGTATATCACATCAGTGCCATAAATAATATCCCGAGAGTATATCACATCAGTATCATACATAATATCCCGAGAGTGTATCACATCAGTGTCATACATAATATCCCGAGAGTGTAACACATCAGTGTCATACATAATATCCCGAGAGGGTTACACATCAGTTTCATACATAATATCCCGAGAGTATATCACATCAGTGTCATACATAATATCCCGAGACTGTATCACATCCTTGTCATACATAATATCCCGAGAGTATATCACATCAGTGCCATACATAATATCCCGAGAGTGTATTACATCAGTGTCATACATAATATCTTGAGAGTGTATCACACCAGTGTCATACATAATATCTCGAGATTGTATCACATCAGTGTCATACATAATATCCCGAGATTGTATCACATCAGTGTCATACATAATATCTCGAGATTGTATCACATCAGTGTCATACATAATATCCCGAGAGTGTAACACATCAGTGTCATACATAATATCCCGAGAGGGTTACACATCAGTTTCATACATAATATCCCGAGAGTATATCACATCAGTGCCATACATAATATCTCGAGAGTGTACCACATCAGTGTCATACATAATATCTCGAGAGTATATCACATCAGTGCCATACATAATATCCCGAGAGTGTATCACATCAGTGTCATACATAATATCTCGAGAGTGTACCACATCAGTGTCATACATAATATCCAGAGAGTATATCACATCAGTGTCATACATAATATCCGGAGAGTATATCACATGAGTGTCATACATAATATCCCGAGATTGTTACACATCAGTGTCGTACATAATATCCCGAGAGTGTATTACATCAGTGTCATACATAATATCCCGAGAGTGTACTACATCAGTGCCATACATAATATTCCGAGAGTTCATCACATCAGTGTCATACATAATATCCCGAGAGTGTAACACATCAGTGTCATACATAATATCCCGAAAGTGTATTACATCAGTGTCATACATAATATCCCGAGAGTGTATCACACCAGTTTCATACATAATATCCCGAGAGTATATCACATCAGTGTCATACATAATATCCCGAGAGTGTAACACAACAGTGTCATACAGAATATCCCGAGAGTGTATTACATCAGTGTCATACATAATATCCCGAGAGTTTATCACATCAGTGCCATACTTCATTCCACAAGAGGGTGGCAATAAGCTTTAGGCGTTGGATATATATATACATATGACATAAGGCGGAAACATAACCAAGAAAATTACTGAGTAAGATGGTGTGAAGACGTGAAATTAAAAGAAAACAATATTTTAGAATGGCTAAAATTATCCCGTCTTTAACTGACATAAACAAATCCGATTCCAATATTGTGTTTTTGCTTTTAGATATATAACGAGTGATGGAGAAATAGAGCTAATTTTTCTGGACGCAGATCTATGTACGAAAACATTAATATAAGACCGACAGAATATAGCATGTTTTCTGAGGAAATGGTAAGTTACATACAATAACCCTTTTGAGGTTTTCGAGACCGACAACAAGAGTTCTAAGAATTGGATTGTAAAGTAATCCCTGAATAAGACCACTTTTGCTCACGTATGAATGTTCACTGTAGATGTTATTTGAACATTTTTGGATCCCATCAATCTCTTCAAAATGAACATATAAAGAGTGATCAATTAAACATCCAGTTTGTTTTTCTATTGACCGTGAACGGGTTATAGCTCAATCGGCTGTCAAGGTTACGGCCTATGGTTCCTGGCAAAATTGCGCCATGTATATTGCATACCAGTATATCAACTATAATTATGAAGACAACTTCCGTTGGTACACAAATAAGGTGAGCAATCTATGGGTAAGGTGTGTTTCTTAAAGTTGTGTAGATGCAGATAACATGAAGAGCTGTTTTTAATAAAGTGACAAGGGATCTTCCAAAATGAATTTCAATGACGCCACTCCATCGGCGTGACAAAAAATATCAAACAACATCATTTTGATAATTTTCAAACTAGCTTTCAAAAATTAGCTTTATTTATTTTTTATGTTCATGTTTTAATTTTAAATTAAATTCAACAAGCGATTCCTGACGTCTTTGTATATAATGGACAGGACTTTTCCCATATGTTGAAAGAACCCTCATCGACGATTGACAAAGTCTCGAAGTTGAAGCGACCTATTAAATAATACGATCAACGTTGGTTGCCTATCAGCAAGAATTAAAACCCTTCCACAGCGGTGAACTTCGGTGATTGAAAAGCAGGTATCCAATATGAAGTCAGGTATAATGGTCTATTTAGTGTTGTATATTGGTTTAAAAAAAATTACTTGCTCTCATATATTTGTTATTAAGAAAAAAAATGCAAACAAACTTAACCATTTCGACTTTACTAAGAAATTGAAACATCAAATAAAAAGTGTCTTCTAATTATAATTAATCATATATTAATACATAATTAAAAAAAACACATGTGTCTTACTTAAAAATGCACGAACAAGAAAGCTTTAAAGATTACATGATACTTTGTATTCAGTATTGCACATGACATGGAGCAACATGGCTTAATCAAAGTAAATTATGATCTTCAACAAGGATGGTAGTTCACATGAATGGCATGTATCTAAATGTTGATAACATCTAAACTTGCTCTCCAAGCACCAGGATCTATGTATAAAGTTATAATGGTATTTGGTGGCTACACATGGATAACAATACAACAGTAAAATCAACACATGGTATAAATACACATAATATCTCATTTGAGTAAATTGAAAACAGTCGCCACATAATGCAACATTATGTCATGTATACATAATATCTAATGTTAGTACATACAAAACAATCTCCACATTGTTTCACTTAAACATTATATCTGATTTAAGTGTATACAGAAAAATCCCAAAATTGTAAAGAGCTGGCAAGAACAGTTTGGCGTAAAGAGCTGGCAAGAACAGTTTGGTGTAAAGGGCTGGCAACCATAATCAACATGTACACTGATTGTTCAGTATGTTTAAAAAAAACATTATATTTATGAATTTCACAATGTGAGTTCAAGCACATTTCTTATTTCAATACTTGATTTGTTTACTTGTACCTTCGTAAAATATATATATACATGATGCATATTAAATAAAGTTAATCTATAACCTAATACACATAATTATACAGTGGAGCAATAGCAGGAGAGAAACTCTATAAGTATTATTTCTTCTGTGTCAATCCTTTCCTAGTATTTAATTAAGTAATTTGATGAAGTAAATGAATGTTTTGGAATGATTTCAACTAGCTGGAATTCTTATGGAATCGTTCAATTCTACCTTATGAAAAATCACATTGGCATGTAAATATATTTTAGCAAGAATGACCCATGCGAGTATTATGAAACTGATATTCAATACTTCAGTAACGTTAAACATATAATAACTTAGGAAGATTAAATGTCTAATAACGTCAACGGTAATTATTTTAGATGGGACAAATGTTTGAAGTGTCAACAAGATGTAAATTTATACAAGGTATATGATGGTAAGGTTAACTTAGTCTGTGTTACAAATAAAATGCCCTTGCATTTTTTTGTCATTTTCAAAATGTATCTCAATGACACAGTCACTATAATAAAAATTAAAAAATAAATAAATTATAGCTTACATTATAGAAATCTCACATAGACTATTATTAAATTGAAATGAGCATTGAGCATCACTTGAATTCTTAAGTAAGAACACCCTGTACACACCATGTTACATGTTTTTATGTGAGCCTCACTCTGTGAAAATGGGTCTTAATGCATATGCGTAAAGTTTCGTCCCTGATTAGTCTGTGCGGACTGCACAAACATTAAGCCCAGTTTCCACATAACCCAGCTAGTATTCCAGTAGACCAATGTTCTCCAGACTGACTGATCTAGATCTCCTCGTCTGAGTAGTCATTGTACTTGAGCTCCTTGGACTCACAGCTCGCCGTGGGGCCGCCGGGGCGCTGCCTCTTAGGGCGCCGCTCGGTGAGTGGGGACGAGGCCGGAGAGGAGCTGCTGCTCGACCGCTCATCCTGGTCCTGGTCCTTTTGGTGCGGCTCTCTAGATGGGGATATTGCACGAATACTCTCCTTCACCCAGTGTTTCTGAAGCAATTCATAAGTGTTGTTTTGAGTCATTTTCTTTGGCTTACTTTCAAAAGAATTGAACAATTAATACTGCCAAGGCTTGTGGTTTATGTTTGCTAGTCTATTGTTAAGCTGATGATTATCTATAAACAAAATAATCTTTTAAACATTTTCTTAGTCAGGAGTGTTATTTGTTTGTTTGTTATGCATACATTCTTTTTTTTAATAAATGAAAATTAAAACAAATAATTTCTCGAAAAAATCATTGTTTTTGTAATCACTAGATATTGAGCTGTAATAACGATACAGGTACCACAATGTACACATTTGACAAGCATTTTAAGTTCAGCTTCAACATTTTGCCATCTATTGATGGGAAGAAGATTAAATGTTTGTGGAAAATTATTGTTCAATGCAATGCAAGCATACGAACTAACCAATCTGCTATCTCTACCAAACATGGCGAGGAAGCTGCCAATCAACTCGTGAGACCTTTCATGCCAGTTGTCAATCCACTGCCTGCCTTTGTCTTTGATTTTGTCATACTTCTCAGTAAATTGCAGCTTCTTCTCCTAAAAACACAGATCATTGACTACATTCTGTGCAAGCTCAGGATAAAATAATTCATATGTGACGATCAGAGGATTAAGCACGTCGGGAAGGTATGGTTTCATCTTTTTCCACATGAAAACTGGTGTTTTAAGTAACACAATAATGATGTTTAAAGAAAATGCATCATATAATAGAATATAGGAGACGGTGAGGAAGGAAATGAGACTATGGACATACTTTCATAGAGGAGATAGTGAGGAATGAAATCAGGCTGTGAACATACTTTCATAGAGGAGATCGTGAGTAATTAAAGGGACTTGTTCACAGTTTATCAAAATGTTAATTTTTCAACTTTTTGTCACAGATTTAAGAAATAAATGAACAATGTACATCAGTGAATACACTTTCATATATGAGATAGTGAAGAATGAAATCAGGATGTGAACATACTTTCGTATAGGAAAAAGTGAGGAATTAAATCATGTTGTGAAAATGCTTTTATATAGGAGATAATGAGGAATAAAATCGTGCTGTGAACATACTTTCATAGAGGAGATAGTGAGGAATGCAATCAGGTTGTGAACATACTTTCATATTGGAGAAACTGAGGAATGAAATCAGGCTGTGAACATACTTTCATATACGAAATAGTGAGGATTGAATCAGGCTGTGAACATACGTTCATATTGGAGATAGTGAGGAATGAAATCAGGCTGTGATCATACTCTCATAGAGGAGATAGTGAGGAATGCAATCAGGCTGCGAACAAACTTTCATATAGGAGATAGCGAGGAATGAAATCAGGCTGTGAACATACTTTCATAGAAGAGATAGTGAGGAATGAAATCAGGCTGCAAACTGCCTTTCATAGAGGAGATAGTGGGGAATGAAATCAGGCTGTGAACTTCCTTTTATAGAGGAGATAGTGAGATGAAATCAGGCTGTGAACATACTGTCATAGAGGAGATAGTGAGGAATGAAATCAGGCTGTTAAACATACTTTCATATAGGAGATGGTGAAGAATGAAATCAGGCTGTGAACATACTTTCATACAGGAGGAGATAGTGAGGAATGAAATCAGGCTGTGAATATACTTTCATACAGGAGGAGATACTGAGAAATTAAATCAGGCTATGAACATACTTTCATACAGGAAGAGATACTGAGGAATGATATCAGGCTGTTAACATACTTTCATACAGGGAGAGATACTGAGGAATGAAATCAGGCTGTGAACATACTTTCCAGACAGCCTTCGTTAGTTTGGTGCGAACCTCACAAATGTGCCGTTTACAAAAATAAAACCAAAACTGAAACGAGATTCATACCCAAACATATAGAAGTCTGTTGTGGCCTTTATAGTGTTTAAATATAACAAATACTGCCATTATGTTGCTGTCCGGAAAGTTCATTCACAAACTCTGATAATAATGTTAACATGAAGTAGTTTTGATGAAATTTATGACACATGTTCTTTGAACTTTACCTTATCAGAATATATTGCCCTTAAAGCCCTGTTATATAGGGAAATGTGTATAACTGCACCTGCCACCAATTCAAAAGAAGGTCATCATGTACGGATGATTGGATTAAAAACAATCATATAACTATATATAATTATTGATATAAGTAGAGGCTAAACTAGTGAGAAACTTCAAAATAATTGAAATGTTTCATTACAGAAGAAACTTAAAGATAAAATATCAAAGTTTCAAATGTTTTGCTCATATAATTTGCTTATTACAATAACAAAGATCAAGTTGGTCCGCAGTAAAAACATGACATGTAACAAGTGTGAAGAGCAGATACATCTATGAGATAGTGAGGAATAAAATCACGCTGTGAACAAACTTTCATATAGGATATAATGAGGAATTAAATCAGACTGTGAACATACTTTCATAGAGGAGATAGTGAGGAATGAAAACAGGCTCTGAACATACTCTCATATAGAAGATAGTGAGGAATGAAATCAGACTGTGAACAAACTTTCATATAGGATATAGTGAGGAATTAAATAAGGCTGTGAACATACGTTTATGTAAGACATAGTGAGGAATGAAATCAGACTATGAACATACTTTAATATAGGGGATAGTGAGAAATGAAATCAGACTGTGCATATACCTTCACAAAGAAGATAGTGAGGAATGAAATAAGGCGTTGAAAATACTTTCATAGAGGGGATAGTGAAGAATCTAATCAGGCTATGAACATACTCTCATATAGGAGTTGGTGAGGAATGAAATCAGACTATGAACATACTTTAATATAGGGGATAGTGAGGAATGAAATTAGGCTGTGCATATACTTTCACATAGAAGGCTGTAAACATACTTTCATACATGAGATAGTGAATATTGAAATAAGTCTATGAACGTACTTTCATATAGGAGTTGGTGAGGAATGAAATCAGGCTGTGAACATACTTTCATACATGAGATAGTGAGGAATGAAATCAGGCTGTGAACATACTTTCATAGAGGAGATAGTGAGGAATGAAATTAGGCTGTGAACATACTTTCATACATAAGATAGTAAGGAATGAAATCAGGCTGTGAAAATACTTTCATAGATGGGATAGTGAGGAATGAAATCAGGCTATGAACATACTCTCATATAGGAGTTGGTGAGGAATGAAATCAGGCTATGAACATACTTTCATAGAGGAGACAGTGAGGAATGAAATCAGGCTGTGAACATACTTTCATACATGAGATAGTGAGGAATGAAATCAGGCTTGAACATACTTTCATGAATGAGATAGCAAGGTATGAAATCAGGCTGTGAACATACTTTCATACATGAGATAGTGAGGAATGAAATTAGGCTGCGAACATACTTTTATACATGAGATAGTGAGGAATGAAATCAGGCTATGAACATACTTTTATATAGGAGATTGTGAGGAATGAAATCAGGCTGTGAACATTCTTTCCAGACAGCCCTTGTTTATGAATTCAATAGCAATTTTTGGCATTTCCTCGAAGAATGAATGATCAGTGTTTATGTAAATTAGGCGTCATAGATTTCATACACCAACAAAATGCATCAAAATGCTGGTCAACTCTTAAATGATAATTAATAATTATTAATTATGAAACTGTTCATAATTTGAAACTTGTTTAACAGTAGTTTCACACTCTAAAACACAGCAAGGCATGTGTCCATAGGAAACAGACCCCCCCCC
>VMBQ01003802.1:54053-97250 GCA_007657795.1 Dreissena rostriformis | reverse complement strand
CATCTCGGAAGTTGCATTCACTCATTTAATAAGGTATCTTAAACAAGAGGTGATGCACGTTATTAACGGCCGTGCTATAATTAATCAAATAATGACGTAAGTACTGAAGCATGCTACTATTTATGGCATATACACTATGTTGTTGAACAAAAGTTTTAATATTAGAAGGAACTCAGGTCATTCTGTTAACATCATTTACTTGGTACAATAACACACACAAAGCTACAAGTTATGAACCTAAAGTAAAGCTTATCTTACTTTAAGTGAAGGCATGAGACAAACTGTGTTTGCTTTAATTGCCATTTCAAGTTTGACCCCGATATAGATTTTACAGACAAGTTTTGCTTTAGAAATTCGCCATTTAGTTGTCAACATTAATTTGTATCCATTTTATGAATACCATGCCTCGACCTATATTCGTTTTGTGCGTGTATTTTTGTATTTTCTTAATTTGGAATGAAAAACAATTGCTAAACATGATTTAAAAGACATTTGCTTTTGATCTATCTACACATTTAAAACAAATAAACCCTTATATTTCCTTATGTTAATGAGCGATATGCCCGGTATCTTTGAACAAAAGCGTTGTCCCGGATTTGCGGGTAATTTGTTGACCCGCGAAAACGATTTATTTTCGGGACTTAATTTCCAAGACAACAGCACAACTAAATAATTCAAAATGACGTCGGCTTTATACAAAAACATCTAGCGAATAATCCAAGTTACTTCATATCAGTTGTTAAACATAGTAACGCTATTTTGTTAATAAATATTATATATTTTGTTTAATTGCCGAATTAACAAACAATAAATATGTATGTATGCTTAGATATAACAATTGTTCAAATAATGTTATTTTTATTTGCTGTTTTATGAAACCTACACTATTTGTTTATCAGACGTTTGCTAGATTGTGCGTTTAAGCTGTTGTATTTTTTGGCATTATTTATTGGAATTTCCGGAACTACTTTCATAACTTTCAGCGCCGCCCATGGTTTGTTGCATAAGTACCCACACTTATTTTTTTCTTTCGTGTATTGAGAACTAGTGCCGGGTCCTGGTAAAATTAAGATTGTTTTTTTTTTTTCGAGTGTGGAATATCGCGGTTAAAACGGAAGATTCTGAATTCCGAATCGTACGAATACAACAACAAACAGAACAAATAACCGTTCGTTTTTACAGCGATAACCAACATCAATCCGTAAATTACTTCGATTCTGCAATTTCTGTATGCGAACAATTAGTGTTGACACGAACTGTGTTTCTTTAAGTTTAAAAATCAAGCATTATGCAAGAAAGTCTAAGGTGTGGTCAATAATAGGTTAAATAAAATCGCGTAGCGTAATAATAACATGCGTAGAATTCAACTATGTGTGCATAATTGGTGCAATAATTTCTTCGTTTCTAACAGTTAGTGATTATACAATAAGTCGTAAATTGTTTCCACCTATCTGTATTCGAAAAGTTTCTGTATTCCATGTTGACTTTTTGATATTTGTTTAATCCGCACATGTTTACTCAATTTAACTCTTAAATTCTGTTACAATCGATATAATTTCCTAGATTGACTTGCAGCCTATATATATATCAAAGTAATGTGTATTAGAGATTGTTAAGATTTCTCATGTCATCTGATTTAATTATTTAATTGGGAATCTTACAACGCTAACACAACAACAGTATTACCGACCTACTTTCCCTAGTTTTGGAGATGATAGTGGACTTCGTAATGCTAATTTACCACCTCTATTTTCAAAGTTAATGTACATGTCGACTACCTTAAAAAAATATATACATTTATTGTTTACCTTACCCACTAATCTTACTCATAGCGGCAAAGAACTGTGTTTTTTTATATAATTTTATCGGCTGCGTTAAAAAATGAGTACAGTTCTTAAACAAAATTCGCTGTTAGATTGGCAGATTTCCTGGAACATGTGCATCTATTATGAAACCTGCTTAGAAACGTTAATATGCTTTGGGGCTCATGTGAGCGTTGTCAGAGCTTTTGCTCTCGTGAGTTTATAATTACAGTCCAAGAACGTTCGTACACATCTGCAGAGTATTTAACTTCAGGCGATCGTAAGTAGATGAATGTTTGGCGGCTGTAACAAAATATAGCAGATCATGGCTCTGTGTTCATGTTTTCCAATTGTAATAGATAAAATGTGTACACTTGTCTTAACTCAACATTACGACATTTAAGTTAATTAAGTATTACGTTAATAAATAAACATCAAATAGAAAAGCCAAACTGAACACAATTGATACTCCGAACCACAGTGTTATGTGTTATCAATAATCATTAATTGCATTTCAGTTTACATGTAATGAGTAAATGCATACAATTTTTAATCATGTATTACTTTTAGTAAACGGTGACATTACAATAATTTGTTTCGATTGTACTAAGTGAAGTAAAACTGAACGTCATTATTTCTGTTTACATCCTTTGTTTAAGCATGAATACTTCTATACTAAAATACGTTTTAACCTTCGTGTTGATGGCGCATGACTCATATATTTTGAACAGTATCATGGAAAAAATGAACTACCAAACCTTTAACATTTGTTAGAGTAATTATTTTGTGAGTATTATAACAAGGAACCGATTATAATAAAACAAATGGGCCTTCTCTGGTGTTAGAACCCGGAATCACTCGAAACAAAAGCTATCACTCCTACACCAAAGAATTTGTTCTTATTACAATATAATAGTACTAGATCTAGAATAACACAAACTAAACATATCACGTAATAACGCTACTTAAATTCAGCGATTGGTACAGACTCGGCACCTAAGAATTATGCTCTTTTGTTAGAGTAAAATTTTTAACTTCCTTAGTTCATCTTTCGTTTCCTTTTTTATTTTATGTTATCAAACTTCGTATATGTGTACAAATAAATCGAATCCGATTAACCGAATATTCGTTACAGTCGGGAACAAAATAGCTCTGTAATGACATATACACGTATTATTTCGTTGAAACGGATAGGATATTTATTAACCTTCTGAAATTGCTTTAATGTGCAAGAGAATTTATAAAAACGTCTATGTAACCTAACTTTTTGCACTGTTATTACTTATATATATTTAACTCATGTTTCGTACGTGATACCCTTAACAGCATAGTAATACACAAACCGGAATCATTATCAGCAGATACATTTTTCAAAAAGCTCATGCAATCGATTGTTATTACCCTAATGATAGTAAAGTTTGACTAAATTGTTATTGATATTAAACATACCCTTGTCATCAAACGTTAATATGCTTCTTGTTATTAATAAGATGAAATCAAATGCATAAAAATATGAACAAACTGAACCCGCTCCCTCCGGACTACACCGATTAATCAAACAAGCAAAATTGGACCTTAAGGGTCAAGCTGGTTAGTCCTAAACAATGATATTATCATTAACATTTCCGAGTTAATTCGATATCATAAATAAAATTTTGCAACTTATTATAAGGTAAAGCCCCAGTCCCATACAGAGGCCGGATAGTCACGGATCATATCCGACACGATCCAGCATTAGCCGTAAAGCCCCGTGTCGATCCTTGTAGGTCTTGGAATGCCCGGAAATGTCATTTGGCCTCTGGGAGGCCAACACAGCAGTTTTGGGATTTTAAAAACTGCCGTGTAGATCCGTGACGGTCCGGGATGATTGAAGATTCCGGGATTGGCCGTGTAGCTTCCGTATAGCCGACAGCCTTATTGGGTCCGGCGACAGTCGTACTTATGTATTGATTGTCCGTGTGCGTGCTTGACAGTCCGCGAGCAAAGTTCAGACCCCGCATAAAAAAGGGCCATGACAGCATTTGAACGGTTGAATTAAGACTCTTTGCGTCAATAACACGGAACACGTCAGAACTGATTGATGTTATCGCGACCATCACTGATCAGCACGGAGCTGCTAATGAGGAAGACGGTACACACACGAACAAATACGGTGGAAACACGGTGGATACGCATACTATCAATAAAGAACTCCGAATTAAACGGATGATGCCGGATCGAAAGGATGCTTACAAGGACTTTCATGGTATAACACGTTGAAAAAAGGAGTATCGCGGAGGAAACCGGATTATCAATTATTATTACGGATGGTCATATAACAACAGGCAATATGAAAATCGATTCACTGTGTATCTCTGTTACCGATCGATGCAAATAGAGCGATGAGATGACGACCGAGAACAAACTGATGCTGATGAGATGCCAGCTTCTACTGCAAAAAGATTATGCTGAAAAAAAGTATCTTATTTGCTTAAGCGAACCTACGAGAGAGAAATAGAGAAGTCAAATAAAGATTGTATCAACAAAGCTGAAAGTGAAAGCCGTTTGCGTCAGACAATGACTTGCCAGAACAAAAACATCTGAATCTATACACGGCTGATGGGCGACTTGAAGAAAGAAGACGCCAGTGCTTCTATATTTTCCTGCGCTTCAGTTTTCAACTATACAAAGAGATGACACACGTTGGGAACAGAATCAAGCCGAAGAAGTCAAACTACAGAAACCTCTGACAGGTAGCATTAAGTTGGCAATAACATTGCGGTACCTAGCACTAGGGTACGGGTCGCACACAACGCTCTCTCCAAGATCATCCATAAGGTCTGCGATGCGATACCAATAAAAAGGAAGTAATTCCCTGTCCTGAAAATCCAGATGAGTGGAAGGGCATCGCCAAGCAGTTCGTTGACGATGACAGATGCACAGATGTGTTGGTGCCTTTGACGGGAAGCAAATTACCATACAGTATCCTCAGCGGTGTGGTTCAATGTTCTACAACTGCAAGGGTTGCCATTCAACGATCCTCATGACCTTGGCCAAAGCCGATTACAAGTTCATTTTAGCGAAACATGGAGCAATATATAAGGTAGTGATACTAAACTATTCAATAACAGTGAACTAAGGAAAATTCAACAAGGGAGTGCATAGCTTATCCTGAACCATAACCTAACGACGAAAATCAATGCCGTACGATAACGTAATCGCTTTGAAGAACTGGCTCATGAAGCCTTTCTTACGAAAAACATGTCACATTCCGAGAAGGGCTTTAACTACCGACTGTTCAACGGCCACGTATTGTGAAAAACGCGTTCGGGATTCTTGCGCATTGCTTTTGATGTCTAGACACTTTACGTTTGCAGCCTCCAGAGACGATGTCGTCCATTGTGGTGTATTGTAACTGCCTACAAAGTCTGAGACAGCGCTATGGAAATGTGCGTGTAAGTGTAGCTGGCCAGGAGGACAACTATCGCAATATCATACCAGGCCAATTGCTAAACGACAACCCGCTGATAGATCGGGTGTCGGAGCTTCCTTCGAACTCAACCACAAAGGCAGCAAACAACAAATGCGAATAGCTTCGGGCCACTTCAACTCAGGACGACATGATACGAACATTGTTAATAAATGAAATATTCTATTGACATGAAATGTCATGTAGTTGAGTTATAAATATGAACACTATTATGTGGACTTTTTAGGGAATTTAAGAAGTGAGTATCATTTGTTAATAATATGTGCAAGATTCTGTTATGTGTTATGATTATCAACTGAAAATGCTATGCAATAAAGTGCTTTATGAAAAATAAATCTTGCTCGTGTCAATCTGCACACAAGAGCGTTCGATATTTCACCTGCGAGAACCGATTGCAAAATGATGGAATCACCGAAAGTCAATCTGCTTTTATACAAGTCAAGTTATTGTCCAACAGGGCCGGTCCGTGTGGACACCGTGTTGATGCCATGTTTGTCCGTGCGGATTCCGTGTTGTCAACGGGGGATGATCTTTGGAAGACCGTCGACGCTCAAAAATCCTAAAACGTGTATGTATCATCCCTGATTGTCATGGCCATCCGTGCTTTTATGGGACTGGGGCTTAAATGACATTTATATCAATACAATTGTTTGAACAATCTAGATTAACAATTGACACATGTAAAGTGTTAAACTAATTGTTCAGTCAATTTCGATATATCTGACTTACGATTTTCTCGTTATTTTTAAACGTTTTAAGCAATGATTTGTTCACCGTATTACTGACACATACATGAGGTCTGGACTATTATATGAAAACATTACAAAGTTCAGAATCGAAAATGTTAAACGTTATCTTATCAGGATCATTTGATAAATATTACGTTGAACAGTCAAATACGCATTGTAATATGTCGATTATTGTGTGAAATACATAACGCAAACGTCAACGATATCTCACGGTATGACCTGTGTAAGGCAAGTGTAAGTCAAATTTTGGTCAGCGTAGTTTTATAAAGTGTTGTTACGGTATATTTGCGTAAACTTAACACATGTATTAACTGATTTTCACTTGTATCAGATGTGTCTTATAGTGATTGGAATTAATGATCTTAAACTGGGTTTTGAAGCAGTACATACGTGTTATATAATTAAAATAATGATTATTTCAAAATTGAATAAATTGAAAATGTTAATTTAACCAGCTGCTTGTTTGCCGCAAATTGCTTCGTCAGTCAATTATTTTGTCCGTCCGTTCGTCCGTCCGTCCCTTACTATATCTTTCCGTCCGTCCGTCAATCCGTCCCGCTTCATATGTTTAGCGATATTCAGGATTTGTAAAGGATTTGAATGCAGTTATATATGCTGATAAAGAACATCAAGGGGATGTACGAGCAATAAATGTATCTTCAGAATTCACAAAGTAATTGCCTTAAGTCAAATTACTGTCGCTCCATTAGTATCGAAGGTATCTTAATAAAACTGTGTACAGTGCAAGAGTATATTTTGTGGAAATAGAGTGCAATAACCACAATTTTCACATTAAAATAATGAACTAATTATAACCCCGTTAACAATTAAATGGGGGTATCCTGGAATCATCACAGACGACTATCGTCTGTCAGACTATATGTCTCTCCGTCTGTCCGTCTGCTTTTCTAAAGACACAAACATGGCCGCAGACGTTTTCCTACGTGTACAAGATTTAACCGTGCAGTCCTTGACCCTGCACGTTTGTATGTGCGCTTGTTATCGTCCTACGGGATACAGAAGGGAGGCCTCATCTTTGTCTTCCTGTAACATTATGATTATTAATATTCACCATTATAAGATTATTATATCCAATTTAAAAAATAAAGTGTGATATACCGGAATAACCTTGGACGTCCTTTCGTCAGTTTTTTCGTCCATCTGGTAAATGTGTCTATCGTTTAAAAGACACTCATTGTCCAATGCATTCTCCTACACTTTGTCAGTTATTGCTCTATATTTTAATTTAGACCTTTAATATCCTCATGCTTCATATCACAACAAGCGGCCTTTTTAGGGTATTATTCGTAACTATTGTGACAAAGTATATTTGCTCTTTGCTTGACGTTTTGTAAAGTCCGGTGTGTTTGTATAGCAAGCAAGTATTGAGATATCCAAATGAATTATCGTATAATAAAAGACGTCTTCATAAACAAAGTCTGAGCACAATGAATACATAAAGGCACTATGTTCAAAATGTTATTTCAATTTAACTAACTTAGTTCCCAGTTTTGCATCTATCTTTAAATACTATACTTAACCCATTTAATGCCCCCGTTGGGGTAGCATAAAACAATCACATTTCCGCTGTCTATCCGTCTGTCCGTCTTTCCGTATCTCGGATTTCTTTCTTAACTGCGTTAAGATATTTACCATATTTTTGGTGTTTGAGTCTACCTGAATGACTTACAGGTTTGAGTTTCGTTCTGTTCCATTGATTTCTGGCGCAGTTACAAGCCTTTTACTTAGACATTTTCTCTAGAATAACAGTTTTCCGGACGTGTTCCTATACATCTGCAGATATTGACCTGACTTAAAGTATGTTAGCCTACCAAAGTTACAGATCAAATTCGAGTTTTGGTCCGGTCCATTGATTCTTGACGATATCACCGGCATTGGACTTTGCAATTTTCTTTAAAATAACACTTTTTCGGAATTGTGTTTTGAAACGCGTCTCATCAGGGTCTTCGCTGTTAACTTAAAGGAATGTATGTAAGAACTATTCTAAATATAGAAAAAGTATACAATAAATCCCTAATTTTGAAAATAAATTGATCCAATTTAGAAGGATGGGAGTGTCCACTAGGCATGACTCTAACTACATGGTTTACAGATGAGGATCGAGTGTCGTTCCGGATCATTGATTTTTAACGACTTCACTAGCCTTCGACTTATACATTTTCCTTAAAATAACACTTGGGGATTTTTTTCTTAGTTTATTTCTTGTATGCAGTACCGCTAATTATTTATAACATTTTTATTGTTTTGCACACACACGAAGCGTAAATATTCGAGCCCACATAAATGTTTAGGCCCCCTTTGAAGAAGGAACCATATATCAGTCACTATGTCTGTGCTCTTGCGAAACTTTCTGTCTTCGCTATGACTTTGCCATTTATTGATGGGTTTTGAATATCTTGGCGAAAATGCCATTCGTCGTAAGACGACAAGTCCCATGTAACGTTTGTCTCCTTTCCACAAAAGTCGAAGTCATACTCAGACGTCAACGGTCAATTTGACCATTAAAATTCATGTTTTTGCTATTACTTTGCCCTTTTAACGATGGATTTTGAAATAGCTTGGCAACAATTGAAACCATCGCACATGTTACATTTACACGTGTCACATGTTAAAACCGTCTCCTTTCTAAAAGTCAAGGTCACATATTAAGGTGAAAGGTCAAATTTTACCGTAAAGCAGTTTTTTTTATACAAAAGTGGAGTTTTCAAAGAATAGAGGAATGTGGGGATATCAATGGCCTATGAACATTTACTATTTTTAACTTTTGTACCGATTAATTTAAAATTGTGTTTTAGTTGCGTTTGTTATTATTTACTTTTTGTTACAAACCACTTTAGGTCAAATGCTTAATACGCTATCGCGTATTGCCACATTTGAAATTATCCCGAAACGTACAACATAGCACTTGTTCTAATTAAATCGATCATATGTCGTATATTAACACGTAAACAGTGTCAAAGTTTAATTAGAATACCTCTTTATCCGACTTAGTATTTTTCTTTGCCTTTTTTCACTTGCACTAGGAAGATAGAGACTAAGAGAGCGATGCATACATTTAAGTTGATTTGATATTAGCATATGCTCATGCTTTTTTTGGCAAATACCATTGTACATATAGATGCGTGACGTCTCTGGCCTCCTTTAAGCCTGCTTCTCTTTAAATGAGTTAACTAGTCTTGGGAACGACATGTATCGTAACATGCACATGCTACTTGTTCCACCGTTTAGATAATTGTGAAGCAGATTGATATCGATTGCCCCATGATTTTAATATGTTCCCATCGTCCCAAAAACTTAAGTTGAGTAACCGAGTTCATGCCAGTTAAGACAAAGTCCCAGTTCAGGGACAAGATGACCTACTAATACTCATCGGTTAAATGTGTCTAACTTACAAGAGGATTGCAACTAAGTAGGTAATGGTTTGCCCCTGAGTGTTGTCTTAAGAACATAAATTAGCTACTCCCCCCTTAGACAACCATTTTTTTGTGTCATGGTGCTATTAAAAACGCAAACATCATCGTGTCGACACCGTGATTGATTTAATTAAGTTGTTTTATCTTGAACATTATAATTTTAATCCCTACAGTATTATTTGCTTATTAATTGAAAGAAATCAATTGACTGCTATTGTTGCTCCCCTTTCAGGTTGAAGAATTGTCAAACAGTATTGTTTCGTTAAGTGGTGAACGGTCTACGATTTCAAAAGAATAATTGCATATGGCTGCAGTAACTATAACTTGCATGACAAAAGAGTCCGTAATCTCGAATACATTATGTAAAACATAAACCAGCACACATAATCACATGCGCACAAATTAAGAACATTCTAATTAAATTCAATCATGATATCTGACAATATAAACCATATAGAAATTGAACACAAAAAAGCCTCAAATCATTGCACCAATTTATGTCAGAGCTTATATGTCAACGTTGGTTTAATACGCTATTTCCGATTGCCGTGTTGCATATGCATTCAAGAATTGAGAGCTGAACTCGATTGACATTAAGAAGAAAGAGATTTATTTGAAAATAAACGTAATAAGGTTAACAGAACTGCGATTAAATAAACAAACACATTTAATTACAAGTATTTTTAATCACGAATACCAATATTGTAATTCATTCAACTATACAAATTTACAAAAATGGAAATTACAATATCCAAAGCATTTTATCATATTTTGAACCTCATTTCGCTCCATAAATAAAAGTTATTTATCGCTGTAAAGTGAGTATGCATGAAACATTAATTGAGAGTTTGTTTATGGAGGGGTTGTTCAAAGGAGTCCTATACATAAATTAAAACTTCAATCAACTTCAAAACTTCAGTTAGGTCTGCTGTGGGCTGTTGGTAGTAGCTAATTCATATGGCGTGCCTCTGTTTTACATTTTCTTTCCAGCCTTTCTTATGAAGACAACCTCCCTCTAGTGTGCCATTAAGCACCGTCTTGCACATAGAGCCATTCCTTGTGACGTGTCCAAACCAAGACAGTAGATGAAAATTACGAGGGACTTGTAGGGCCTGTGCTTGGTGGGAAAGTTCAAGTAACCGCTTGTCCACAGTCCGAACAGTCTGGCCATCGCTGCAGTCACCTTGGCAATTCTTATTCGGACCTAAGCGTTACTGGTACCATCGTTGGACAATGTTTCTCCCAAAAAGTTGAAGCTAGTCAATTATTTCAGCTTCTTGCAGTTCATGGTGAGGTCTGCACTTGTGTTGTTATTGCTGCTGAAGTCTTCGACTTTCCCTTGCTGACCTCTATCTTGTAGGCTTATCCTATTTCATAAAGTCTATTTGCGAGATCTTGGAGTTTTCTGTTGTTGCCACCCATGAGCGAATCATAAGTTTGACATTGGTCTGCCAATTATGGAGATGGAGGTGTGGTTGTCTTGAATGATCCCCTGCATTATCTTCTCAACGAAAATGTTTAACAGGAAAAGGGACTGACGGCAGCCCATTAAAGATGTCACCTATCTATCTTGTGAAGAACAGCGCTGCTGGCGTTTCTGTATAGTTCTTGGAAGACTTACGCCAGCCCTTCATCAATTTTGAATCATATTAGAAACTCTCACACGCGGTCGAATGCTTTCTTTAAGTCGACGAAGTTTTTGAAGAGCTCTAGTTGGTGTTTCATGTATTTCTCAATGATGACTCTACAATTTACGATTTGCCTCACTGTGCTCCACCTGGCTCTAAATACGTACTGCTTTTCAGCCAACAGTCCCTCAGTCTTATTTGTCAGTCGGTTGAGGATGATGAACAGAATGGCTTTACTAGGATGGCTGATGCTGCTGATATAACGGTACTTCTCTCGCAGCTTGCGGTTGCAATGTATGCGAGGGGGATGACCAGAGACTGAATCCACTACTTGGCTCACTTCTTTTCTTGCCAGATTTTCTACAATTATGCCGTCATTATCAAAGTCGTTGCCACTCCACCGTGTTTAATCAGCTCGGAAGAGACTTTGTTCACTCCCAAAGTTTTTCTACCTTACTGCGCATTGCCTCCTCAACCTCTGCTTTTATTATGGACTGAATGTCGTCATCCGCATCTGGTCTGGTATCGTTCTGAAGGGGACTGAGATCTGGTTGAAGCGGGTAGTAATATAGGTCGCCGCATTATTCCGTGGTTTTCAAGCGGTTTTTGCAAAACCCTGGCCTTGGGCTGACTGGTCTTCCTTAGGATCTTTAGGGTGCTGAAGGACTTTTTAATGTTAATATATTGCCCCTCAATCCACTCCTCTTGTGTCTTCATCCTTACCTCCCTGTTCATTTTCTGCTATTCCTCTCTAGAGTCCATGCTGGTGTACTTATAATACATCAGCTCTCTTTTTTGTCGCAGTTGTCAATGATCTCGGTCGTCGACCTTGACTTGCTCTTTACTCTCTCTCTCTCTCTCTCTCTCTCTCTGTGTGTGTTCTTGGTGATGCGGTTGTTCTTTAACTTCAGCTTGACGGTGGCGAGCACTAAGTCATAGTTGCTACCGATGTCTGCGTCAGGAAACGTTCTTATTATTGCCTTGTTTATGCTGAACTATAACCATATAAAATTGATATTGTCGTGTACTTGCTCGTTTGGAGCATTCCCGGTTGCTGTTGTGGACAGTTTGTTTAAGTGCAGCGTGTTAGTCTGGGTGAGTTGGCGGGTTTTAGTGAACGCAAGAAGTATCAGCTTTCTTTTGATGGTCTCTCCGATGACAAATTTACTACTGTCCCTGACCAGTCATGATAGGCATATGGTCCAACCGTGCGTTCTAATCACCGAGGACGATGAGGATATCTTTCCTTTGGACATTAGCTATGATTCGTTCTGACTCTTTAAAAATGTTTTAAATGCCCTCGTTTTCATTGTCTGATTTGTATGCGTAGACCTGGACGATGGTGATGTTGTGAGGTCTCGCTGAGAAACGGACCGAGATGAGCCTGCTGGAGACTCTGTTGCAACTACTGACGCTGTTGATTACCTCCTTTCATAGCAATAAAAGCAAGCCCTTGCGATGTTTGGAATGCTCAACGCTGAACAATATGTTGAGCCCTTTGCCAGTTGATGTTTCTCCGAAGCCTAGCCGTCTTAACTCGCTACGCTAGTCCTTTGATGTATCTGCGGTAGCGCTAAAGCTCTTGAGTCAGTTCGTGGATCTTTCCGCACGCAAGTAGTTTTCTCACGTCCCATGCTCGTAAGATTTGTCCTTTTGTTGCCATTTCTGTTCAAATGGCTTGAGTAAATGTTTGCGGCGCTCGTTACCTCTCAAAGAACTTGTAGCTGATCGTACGAAATATGCCAGCATCCTCACTTCGTTTCGCCCACCAGCAAAAACGGTTACCAGGGTGTGCATGGGTTCAGGTCCTGGAACCAGAAGTGAGAGTTGAGTAGCAGGTGAGAACCAATTGTGTTCGTCCTCCCGAGGGAGCTGCTGCCAAACGACAATGTACTCTATGCTGAACACCCTCCCTCCCACTCTCTCTCTCTACCTCTAGTGCCTTGTACGTCAAACATAATTAAATGCATTCAATTAACAAGTTCATGGTAATGGACCGCATTTAGGGCAAGTCCAATAAGAAGAATTTGTTTATGTATATTTATGGAGTTTTGGCCTTTTTGTAAATTCTACTTTCTCATTTTTATGTACATTTAGAGAACAATTAAATAACAATATGCATGGCAAAGTGATAAAGAGTTGGTGTTTGTGTTATTAATTTCTTTCGAGCATTATGTTATCGTTGTATGAAAAGTTCATATTTTTATGAGGAACAATGAGGGGAAGAGCAGAGTATAAAAATAGTATTGTTTTAAGAATAGCATAATTAATGTTCTTTGCTAAATTTTCAATGCAAAAATACAACGTGTCTGTTTTGCCTACTGTGAATAATAACAAATAGCATGTGTGGGTAAACCAACACTTAATGGACTTTGCAACATTTTTAGAACTTTCGGTTTTCATCATATAAAGATGATTGCATGTTCCAACAAAACCCAATACCATATATAATTTCATGTTGTTGCACATGTATTCGACTTGTTAATGAATATAATCAAAATCGGCGTCAAGCTGTGCTTGTATGCCGTGCAAGATGGTCAATCTTACGAATGAAACATCTGTTTAAGTACTGATATGCTAACATTATTAACTCGAAATACAAATATGTTTTTCGTTTCTAATCTTGCGAATTATTTTATTGGACATATGTTAGTACAGTTTAGCAATATACTATCTCCGTTTAAGATCAGTATTATGAAGATTTATGTACGTGATAAAATACAACACAAAATTACTATTGCACAGTATAAAAGTGAAGAATTAAATGTATTAAAATTAATCTTCTTATGACAATTGACAGCTTTAACAGACAGTATATATATGTAGTTTTTACCCTATGTAAATGTTCCTGTAATAATCATAACTATATTCATATATAAAGAATTTTATAAAACATCATACATTGATAGAAAACTCACATAACAGTATGCATGACAAAGTGATAAAGAATTTGTGTTTTTCTAATTGTTTCATTTGGAGTATTTGTTATTTTTTACCTGAAGGAATCTTACAAAAGATCATATTTTGATAATGAACTACGAGGAGAGTAGCAGAGTACACAATTCCTTTTTGTAAAGAATATCAGAGTTATTGTTCTTTGTTAAATTTATGTGTTTTAATGAAAAAAGACAACGTGTCTGTTTTGCCCTACTACGAAAAATAAAAATCGCATATAAAGGTAAACCATTATTTCGGGGACTTTGAAACTTTTTAGAACTTTCGGTTTCCATCATATAAAGATGATTTCATGTTTGAGCAAAATCTTAAACCATATCAAAGTGCATGTTGTTGCACAATTATTCGACTAGTTAATGAAATAATCAAGTTCAGTGTAAAGCTGTGCTTGTTTGTCGAGCAAGATGATCGATCTTAAGAAATTCACATCTGTTTGATTACTGATGTTCTAAAATTATCATCGTAATTTACCAATATTTGCGTTTCTAATCTTGCGATGTTTTAAATGGACATGTCAGTTCATGTACAATATAGCAATTTACTATCTCTGTATAAGTCCAGTATTATAAAGATTAATGTACGTGTTTTAAAACATTAGTGAATAAAAAAACAAATTCTTTAATTTCCCTTCCCGATGATATAGGTATACAGTAACGCAAACGTTTATTTAAAATGGCATCAACTGTCGTTAAAATGTCTAAATAACTTAGACGTTAGGTCAACTGTACTCATACTGCGATGTTCTTTTGCAGACCATTGGTAAAATTGGTTGCATAGTGCAGGTGACCAAGGAAAATGACCTGATGATCCAAGTGAACGGTGAACAATATTCGTTTTGGTACAAGCCGGACGCTGTCACGTTGATGACGGGAAGTAATAACAACCTATTTTCGAACTTTATTTATATACAATTATAATTTTAACAGAACGAGGGTTAGATAGCATTTCAGATCAGTGTTTTTCATCACAAATCAAGGTTTCGAGTGTTTGTCTTTCAACTGTCAATGTTATTATTCATTTCTAATTTTCGCTACATTATTTTAAACGTCTGCATGTACTGCTATATAACTTCAGATTAGTACACACTATCGTAACGCTTTTTACTAAACATCAACGATTGCTAATTCAAAGGCGGTAGTGTTTTTATTAAGATTTACTCGTATCTTTCAAATATGTTAACTTTTACAAGTGTCGTCTATATAAGCAAATACTTAGTTTGACCAAGAATACTAGACACAAACAGCTTTGATATTGCATGCAGAGATGCACAATTCGATTATAACGTACTGCTCATGATAGGATGCCGTGTTTGGCCATAGCTGAACGTTTTTAAAATGTAAACAAGTCGTAAAATGTCAATGTTTTTTAAATACGCGGATCAGAACTAAAACTTATGTTGATTGAATTAACAAATACTTTTCTACCGACTTAATTGCAGTTTAAGGGGTGCTTTAATATATTTATAAATCAATATTAAACTAAAACAACGGTTATGTTGCGCTTGCACACGCAAGCAGCCAAGAGTTTCGATAAATAATGGATTTTTTTTACACTTATGACTAATGTGTTTTTGTTATAAACGTATACACATTTGGCGTCGTTCTACAACTTGTTGCAGATAAATAGTACGGTAATGAATAACGACGTTTTAAATTCATTAAATTTAATAACTAGTGGGTTTATCGGGAAATTTAAAAAAGTCACGTTGGTGGATTATCAAAACCGAAGGCAGCGTTGACGTAAACATATAGGGTATGGTATTTAAGTAATATTTTAACAACATATTGCTATTTTAAGTGCCGATCAATAAACACAGTTTTTTATTTTTCATTCGTTTACATTTACAAATCGTTCTATACTATACAACACAACAACCAAAACTTGCCGCGCTGAATCGATGGCACATTGTGAATCAAATGTATGCCTTTTTTATTAAGAATTTGCTTCATTGTACATATACGCTAAGATGTATGTTTTGATGCATTAAGAGTAAACTTCAGTGAACTTAAACGTCAATGTTATAGCTCACTGGTATTTGTTACCTGAGAATGTAATGTCTTACGAGATACGCACTTTTTGTAGAGCATTTCATTGACCCTTTGAAGAAAATCTTCAAAAAAAGCCAGCCTATAGATGTGAATGACGAGCTTGTACAGGCTGTTTCGAGAGACGATGTCGAAAATGTCTACGCGATCATCCGCCAGGCATACACAGATTTCATGGTAAGATACATTTTAAAACGAACATACATTCTTGTCAATATCACAGCTTAATTCATTTAAATTTATACAAACCAGACATCACCACACAATCGATCTAGTAAAAATGATAGAATTCAGATAACTCAATATGATGTAAAGTACTTTTATTTGAATAATAACGAGAATCTGGGTCTTTACACTAGTTCCAAGCAAATGTCAGACACGTGTGTAACGCTATTTATGATTTTTAACTACAAACCTTGATTAACACGCATTAATGTCGCGCACGTCCGTTGGTAACCTCCATTTAATAACACAGCATAATCAGAATTGTGTTATACATGCTATGCCTATAACGAAAATGCGTTGTCAATAACGCTTCAAGCATGTTCATTTTCATGACATAATAAATATAATATTTAACACGTGCTCAGAGGTAAAAAATAATTTTGCCCTTGCTATAACGCGCTAACATCAAATATACATGTGCGAAATTAACACAGATGCGCACATGTTAAACAATAGTTAGAATAGTCCATTTTTGCCGCGTTTGATATCATCTTCAAAAAAGGTACATGTAAATTTGGCCGATGGAATTGTATTAACGTTTTAACCGATAAGTTATTTAATAAAATTGAATAACAATTAATGGAACATTTGACTGCTATTACGATATCGAAACACTTGTATGTATTTACCGGAAATGACATATTCGGTTTTCTGACACTCCGAAAATTTAGATACGGAAAATATTTTTAAAAAACAGGTGTCCGAAAAAATAGAGAGAAAAATTGAGAGTAAAAAAAATATATCATTTTTTATGAAAAAAGTTTTATTATTGCATAAACTCTTTCTATAATGCCCTCTGTCGGGGTGCAGAATCTTGTCAAAAGGAAGGCTTGAACGGGAGAAATCGTGTATTAAAAATGCGATTCACGTGCCGTTCAAGCCCTGTTATGCGTTTTTCATATCCATAAACTGGTCCACGCGCAGTTATTTCCCGGTTTTTATTGGATTCAATGAAGCCTTGACGACTTTGCAAGCATCAATGCCACTGGGGAACTGAATAAGCACCAGTTGCCTCATGCATGCAGGGATGAAGGCAATGAATAGTTCAATCCAATTTTCAAATTACACCATCTGCACTCTCTTTACAACAGATTTATTTATTGGCAAAGTCAATGAAGTTAAGGTTATTTACTCAACACTTTCAAAAGGTTATGTTGTTAATGAATGTAAGTGTTTATGTACCTTCAACGATCCTGCTGTATTCTTGAAATACTTTATTGACAATATGTTGGCAGTATTGATTTTTATAAAATTTAGTTGGAAAAAAATAAAATAGACCTGTACGAAAAAAACATCTATGAAAACGATGACTTATTCTGACGATATATGTATCCGTCACGACAAGTAAATTCCAAAATAGTTCCTTATTTTTTACTTTGCGCGGCTGCATTTCAACTTTGCATTAATCCACTGTTTAAACAAATTTTAAATAGAAAACTGCCTGTCCGAAGGTAAAGCCTCGTCATTTCTGATGATGACCGAGAGAGGCATATGTAAAAAACAACCTTGAAATGTAAGTCATATGAAATAATCGAATAGTTCCGCCGATGTCAAATGAACAAGACACATTGTTTTCAATGTTAGTTTAATTTATTTTGGTATGTGTGATTTGTTTATGCAATAATAGCGAAACATTTCTCAGACATGATCATCTGCGGGCGCTCTGAAAATCCGTTCCTGCCCTCGTGCTGTGCACTCGGGCAGGAACGGATTTTTCGAGCGCCCGCAGATGATCCTGCCTTTAAAAACGTGTATTATCCCTATATTGTGATTTTATTCTACAATGAAATAAATACAACTTCACAGCTTTGCTAAATCTTCTATGAAATGATACAGATCAAAAAAGTAAAAACATTAAACATACTACTTCCTTAATAGGACGATATCAGCTCAAATGCTCGTTTTCTACCGGTATAAATGGTTATTTACCAAATAACACAAATCGTATAGTCCATTACCCTAAGGTTTTATGACCTAAATCCGGTTGTAAAAATCCATAATCGAAGGGTCTCGAAATAAGCAAAAACATGGCCGAAATATAATAAAATACCTTTGTAAAATAAACTTTAAAGATATTTAGTATCATTAATGATAGACAAAAACCCGTATGTCCGAAAATTGAGGTATTAGCACTCAAATGAACTTGTGCAATATCGCCTTATTTCCTACATATCAGTCACTCCGAAAGTTATCCGAGTATATGCGGAAAACTACGAATATTTGATAAATACGCTATGAAATACTTAATATAGCTAGCTAAATAAAATAACAGCAACAATGGCCAACATTGTATGTGACAGGTTGGGTCGGTCAAAGAAAAAGCAATATGCTATATTGAAAGAGAAAAAAACCCATAAAAATGGTATTGTTGTTCATATTAATGTGACTGAAGCTAATGATAAACGTCAACTATTGGATGACTGTATTGATAATAATGAAGACAACGATTGGTGGAAATACGCACGCTCGGTGGTCGAGATCTAAACGCTATACACTTATGCCCACTGTCTAGAATGACGTTAAGAACCCGTGTCACTTACAAAGTGTAATATTGTTGGTGAGAAGTAAAAGGTGATAAAAGGGGATTTATGCTTGTGCGATGCCAGTACGTTGACTGTTGTCATCTGAACCAGTCATCGTACGGCAAAACCCATCACGTAAAGAAGAGTCGTCAACTTTTGNCGACTGGTAGGTAGAGTATAACGTATCTACTTGTATGCAGCTATTCTCATCTGGTTCCAACCGGTGGATCAGCCTGTATTAAATAAATATAATACTTATAACTTGTGTTATTATATAGGGCTTTTGATTACTTTTGAAATTTGGATGTCTTAACTTCATGGCCTCTGATTTTGGAAGTTTTCCTCATAAAATTTGGAAGTTGAAGGTGACATTTATATGGCTGAATGGGTCAAGTTCCCCATGGGTACTAATTCCCAGTACCCCGGGTACTTTAAATTATACTTCACCGTACACCGATTTTCAAATGATACATTTGGGTACCCCGGTATACTTGCAGGTACCCCATCTTTCCTATTAAAAAAAGTTGTACCTAATTTTTTTTCGTACCCAGTTTTTTTTTGTAATTTATTGGATTTTGGAAGTTTTGAGACTTCAAACTTCTTTACATGAAAGCCCTGGTATTGGATGCAAAACAGTCAAAATAAACTAAATAATCAAATTATGAATATGAAGTATTTACACAATATTTTCTAGAGTATTTACTTAATAAATATCATTAATTTCAATCTATAATTTAAAGAATTTTATAAATTGAATAATTTAAATAAGACAGTAATTCTGATTATGTGTGTAATATAGTACAAAGCAATGCGTTTCAATATATTAAAATGAACAAAAAGGGTAATATACATGTAGTTTAAATCACTGACCTTCAATGTATGTCACTGAGCACTTAATTAATTAAATTGCAATTTAGTTATTTCCCAACTCTTAATATTGTAATGTGTTAGTTTTGAGATGTTCATAAGTTGATTCAAATCTCATTTCAGCAACACAGAAGAGCCAAGCACATCAGGGATATATACATTGCAAGACATGCAGCTGATACAAGAAAGCATAGACACCTTGGAGATGAATGAAAATGTTACTAGCCAGGAAGAATTTGATAGTGAATTTGATGAACTGATCCTAAAAATAAGTAGTGGTAAAGATGATTTGAATCTTCCAGATGATTTAAGTCTTGATCAAATTTTAGATCAGATATATTTCAAGAATCCAGTCACTGCAATGCAAGATACTGCCAATAGGATCATAAAGGACATTGACAAAATAAAATACATTCATTTCTGCAAAAAAGAGTATGCATTTTATTCAGAACTGATTGAGTCTTCAAATACTGAACCGATTCGGCCTTTTACAGCTAAACAGCAAGCAGAGTTCTATTCTAAAGTGCATGCTCATCAAACTAGTGCTAAATTCCGAATGATCTGTTTAACTTTATTCGAGGACTCACGATTCACAGATGATCATCTCCACATTTGTTTAAATGTGTCTAACCAAATACGAAAATATGTGTTGAAGAGCAATGTGGAACGATTACCAGTTGTTCAGCGATACATATCAAATAGATCTGTGACAAATGAATCACATGCAAGAGTTAGATACATANTTTTAGAGTCCATTTCTGTCACATTAAAAATTACCTGTTGAGTTTCTGATTCATTCGAACAATCATGTACACTAAATGGTAAGATGTTCTCAGACCGTACCGATAATTACTTTATTATTTAAGAGCAGTAAGCATAGCATAACTATTCAATCAGGCATTTCGCGTTCTGTTTAACATTCTTTAACATATATAATATTGTGTATTTCAAGCGAAACTACATAACTATTTTGATGGTAACAGTTTATATATATTAATACACATGCTCTTAGGAGTTCGAAACATAACTATCGCTATTGCTACTTGAGTCTGGTTAGGAAAACGGTGTTTGCATCCTTTGATGTGAACCATTGTTTCTGACGATACTTTCTGGTAAAGAGAAGGATTATTTGTACACGCGGGATGAAAACTGAAACGTTGAACCTGTTTTTGAAAAAAGGTTTCATAATACGTTACTTCGCCTAAATATTGATCATTACCAGTAGTTTTAATTATATAATTTTTATGTCAAAAACAAATCTTACACAGTTTGCAGAATGAAATCTTTTCTTGATCATACAATTCAAACTTCAGGTTTAAATAGTAATTTTAAACCTGGTAAAACTAGCGAAGTGAACGAGAAGAATATGAATGCATGCGATTTACTCAGTTGTATCAATGATGATACCAACGCAATTAAGTAAAGAATAGATCAAGTAATATCTAATCAAGTAAAGAATAGATCAAGTAATATCTAATGATCAGTGTAAGCTTGTAAAATGGCGTGTTAGCCTGTTGTTCTGCATTTTGAGATGTACTTGTGCGTTTGTCTGTTCATGCCATTTAAACTTCCCAAGCATTGTAATTATAAGAAAAACATGTATAACCGTTATCAAATAATAATGTGCGTGTGTAATTACATTGACACTTATCATTTTTTAGTTATGGTGGCATATGCGACTGTTTTGTATGTTAATGGAACTAAGCACAAACCGTATAGTTTTGTATTATTAACATACAAATTGTAAATAAGAAGTTTCAGTGCAATCATTGTTTGACATAAAATTGGCAAAAGTGTTAGGTGTTCAATTATACTAAATTTTAAGTTAGTATTTTAATAGTGTTGTCGCTTATTGACTAAAATCGTGCATTCATAATGTTGTTATAATTTTGACTTAAGGGCATGCAATTTGAACATTAAATGTCCTTTCTTTCTTTACAAATCAAGCTTGCCCAGTATAAAATATCAAGAAATTCATCGATTTCTTTTCGAGATGACGAAACGGAATTTTAAACTAATGGTATGTCAAGTAACTAATGGTGTACCGTAGTGAATAATCCGTTGTGCACGCTTTCAGTCTTGTATATGGAAAAGCTTATATTTGGAACAGATCTATGCATTTTGGAAGAAATATTAATTTCTATAATTAATGACCTTTTACTAAAAGATGACCATACTCTCGTCCAGGTTATGTAAACAATTTATATTTTAGGACAGATAAGTTTTAATGGTAAGATCAATCATTTACAGCTAGCACTGACATGAGTATAGCAATAGTATATTGGTCATATCCTCGCAATCAAGATGTATCATATAGAAAGAAAACACTATTACCATACACTAATTTTTGACGATTTTACAAGATTAAGCATATCTGACGCAAAAATACATTTTTGACATTCCAGGGACGTGTTTGCAGATTCACATGTAGACCATTTGCAAAAAAAATCTAACAAATTAAAAACAAAAAAGAAATAAAATGGTATAATTTACAAAAATACTACTACTACTACTACTACTACTACTACTACTACTNTATGGAAATCGGTGCACAATTGATGAAGTAATGGCGGTTCAAAGCGCTGTACCCTATATTCGGTTCATTTCGAGTTGAATACCTTGTTATATATATATTTGATAGTGAATTTTTTTTTTCAGAGAAGTTGATTTTTCGTTATTATCATAGCCACACGCTAACCACCTGTGGGTTTTATGACCTAAATCTTGTTGTAAAAATCCATAATCGAAGGGTCTCGAAATAAGCAAAAACATGGCCGAAATATAATAAAATACCTCTGTAAAATAAACTTTAAAGATATTTAGTATCATTAATGATAGACAAAAACCCGTATGTCCGAAAATTGAGGTATTAGCACTCTAATGAACTTGTGCAATATCGCCTTATTTCCTACATATCAGTCACTCCGAAAGTTATCCGAGTATATGCGGAAAACTACGAATATTTGATAAATACGCTATGAAATACTTAATATAGCTAGCTAAATAAAATAACAGCAACAATGGCCAACATTGTACGAGACAGGTTGGGTCGGTCAAAGAAAAAGCAATATGCTTTCTTGAAAGAGAAAAAAGCATAAAAATGTTATTGTTGTTCATATTAATGTGACTGAAGCTAATGATAAATGTCAACTATTGGATGACTGTGTTGATAATAATGAAGACAACGATTGGTGGAAATACGCACGCTCGGTGGTCGAGATCTAAACGCTATAAAATTATGCCCACTGTCTAGAATGACGTTAAGAACCCGTGTCACTTACAAAGTGTAATCTTGTTGGTGAGCAGTAACAGGTGATAAAAGGGGATTTATGCTTGTGCGATGCCAGTACGTTGACTGTAGTCATCTGAACCAGTCATCGTACGACAAAACCCATCACGTAAAGAAGAGTCGTAAACTTTTGAAGAAAGGAATGGCTTGCTTTGCTGTCAACATAAAGCCCGGGACAGGAAGGTACATGCATTATTCANGCTTTGCTATCAACATAAAGCCCGGGACAGGAAGGTACATGCATTATGCAATATTTGTTTTCAAATATAACAATTTCATTTATCATAATGGGAGTAAGGTAGATCTTGAAGGAAAGTGCACACTTTTTTACCACATAATCAGTATAAAAGTATATCGTGGCCCAAATACTAAAATTGCTATTCTGAAAATGATATGCCAATGACTGCTACCTGTGTATCAAATAAATTATGTATTGTGGTTATCTAAATTAAACTGTTGCATATTTATCATCTTTTCAGCAATGATCAACAGCATGGGTGGTCCAGGAAGGGTTATTTACTTTTTGTCAACACTGAATGTTCCAATAATAAGTAACTAAAACTTAACAATGAAAATGGAAATACATACGGGAAGGACCATTCAACAACTGTCAACTAACTCTTCGGCAGATGCTGCTAGACAGGCTTACGGAAATGAAGTAAATTGATGTATGTGATTGTAAATGTAGAACTAAAGTTTTATGTAAATAAATAAAATGTNATGTCTGAATAAATAAAAACGATTACACATAATGTAGTATATCACACTTCCCATGAAACACTAACGCTAATTCATACTCCTTTACAAGTGCTTGTGTATTTGACGTCAGTATATAATTGTGTTGTTAAATAACTTGAAGAAAATGTTGTCAATTCAAAGAAACAACTTAGAGAAGTCTTAATAAAGCCAAATAAATAAGAAAAGACAGAATGTATTTGTGTTAATAAATACAAATAGTTAAAAGTATTGATACAGAATTCTTATAAGGCATCATTTTCTTTGATTGAAACTAATTGAAGTTCTGATGAACCTACCTGAATATAACTACTAGGAAAACATCAACTTCAAAAGAACAATGGTGTAATCTTTTCAGTGATATGCCTGTGCAGGAGGAAAATGAGACCCGACCGATCACGGACTCAGATTCAACCCAGAAATACCTAGAAACTTGCAGTCAATGAGTTGTTTTGTTTACAGTCATGTTTTCAATGCCGCAACAGCATAACCTATTTTTTGCTGGCTCTGGACTCAACCTTGTGCATCTGAGAATGTTCTTTGAACGTGATGGCGAGGATGGTCTCAACAGCATTTTCATACTGAATAACTCAGAAGGTCAGACCAAGATTACCAATGCCAAGCGGCTTTTGGGGACACTTATTCCAACCTGTCGAAGTTCTTTAACGACCATGACAATCATGTATGTGTTGTTTCTGTAATCATAAGTTAAATGTTCTCACTTCTCATTGATAAATATTATTTTCCTTAAAACTTGTATGATTGAATGATTTAATGTGCTTTGTTACTAAATTATTAATGTTCTTATTTCCTTGCAATATGTTCAAATCTTATTTATAGAAGAACGCATTTCACTTGCAATTTCTAACTAGGTTTGCAAATCTTACCGCATTTAGTAGGTTCCATGTCACACATGATATTAGATGTGTGTATGTGAATATGTGTATGAGTGTATTATAAGCGTTTCCATTTTTTTCAATTTTTGTTTTTTAACATTTAACTCATCTTTATTCTCACGTATAAAAATCTCAAATTCAGTATGACGTTCCTGGAAAAGGCGGGGCGGTTTTCCTTGATTCGGAAGCAGGGACTTTCGTTTTCGCGGTTGATTCCCATGTTTTCTCTATTTTGCATTCAAGCATACAATGTAGATGATTTCTTTGTTCAAAGATAATAGTAATTTTCTAATGCCATTTGTTTTAACAACTTATTTAAAAAGACGTGTAACTAGAGATTGGAATTTTTCGTGTTTTTCAAAGGAAGATGTCATTACCCTTTTGCTTATATTTTCTTTATTCCTTATCTTTCATGTTATAAACTATCATATTTGTATATATTTTGCATTGTTGTTTGTTCGATATTTGGATTAAAGAGAATGAAACTTGTAAATACATGATTCAGAAAGAAAAAGAACAAAACAAAGGTCGGGGTTGATTATTTAAAATTTCAAACAAATTATTGTACGGTGATGTTTATTTAAACTTTAATTATCAATGCACAGTACCACACCACTAAGAAATATGCGAAAAAAATAAGAGAAAACCAACATTTCACATTAGTGTGCTAATACCTTAAAAGACACAAAAATAGGCTCAAATAGAGGTCCGAAAATTAAAAGTGTTCAAATCTAACAATATTGTGAGTGCGTGAATGATACTTAATGTCATAGTCACGCAAAGCGTTTTTTTCCGGATATAGATAGCCTGNATTAATCCAGATTGAAAGTGCGCATCATATTAAATACTAGTAATGACATGTTATGTGATAAATGTCTGAATAAATTAAAACGATTACACATAATGTATTATATCACACTTCCAATGAAACACAAACGTCAGTTCATACCTCTATACAAGAGCTGGTGTAGTTGACATCAGTATATAATTGTTTTGTTAAATAACTTGAAGAAAATGCTGTTAATTTAAAGAAACAACTTAGAGAAGGCTTATTGAAGCAAAATAAATAAGAAAAGGCAGAATGTTGTTGTGTTAATAAATACAAATGGTTAAAAGTATTGAAATAATTCTTATAATGCATAATTTTCATTGACTGAAACTTATTGAAGTTCTTATAAACCTACCTGAATATAACTACTAGGAAAACATCAACTTCAAAAGAGCAATGGTGTAATCATATCAGTGATATGCCTATGCAGGAGAAAAATGAGACTCGATCGATTATAGACTCAAATTCAATCCAGAAATACCTAGGAACTTGCAGTCACTGAGTGGTTTTGTTTACAGTCATGTGTTCAATGTCGCAACAGCATAAAATATTTTATCTGGCTCTGGACTCAACCTTATGCATCTGAGAATGTTCTTTGAACGTGATGGCGAGGATGGTCTCAACATCATTTTCAAAATGAATTACTCAGACGGTCAGCCCAGGGTCACCAATGCCAAGCGGCTTTTGGAGACAATCATTCCAACTTGTCGGATTTCTTTAAAAAAACGACCATGGCAATCATGTTTTGTTTTGTATGTCATCATAAGTTAAGTTAAGTTCTCACTACTAATTGATAAATATATTTTCCTTTAAAATTGTATGATTTAATGTGCTTTGTTACTTAATTATTAATGTTTTTATTTCCTTGTAATATGTTCAAGTCTTATTTATGGAAGAACGCATTTCAAATGCAATTTCAAACTAGGTTTGCAAATTTTACCGCACTGAGTAGGTTCTATGTCACACATGATATGAGATGTGTGTATGTGAATATGTGTATGAGTTTATTATAAGCTCTGTATTGTTAAATCTATTTTTTTAACATTTAACTCATCTTTATTCTCACGTATAAAAATCTCAAATTCAAAATGACTTTTCGGGGGGGCGGGGGGGGGGCTGGGGTCCTTTGATTGGGAAGCAGGAACTTTCGTATTCGCTGCTGATCCCCATTTTTTCTATATTTTTTATTCAAACATACAATGTAGATGATTTATTTGTTCAAAGATAGTAATTTCCTTATGCCATTTGTTTTGACAACTTATTTAAAAAAGACGTGTAACTAGAGATTGCAATTTTTCTTGTTTTCCGAAGGATGATCGCATCACTTGTTTGTTTATATTTTCTATATTTCTTATCTTACATGTTATAAACTATCATATTTGTATATATTTTGCATTGTTGTTTGTTCAATATTTGAATTAAAGAGAATAAAACTTGTAAATACATGCTTCAGAAAAAAAATGTCTGGGTTGAAAACTTAAAATGTCAAAAAAGTTATTGTACGGTGATTTACATGTAAACTTCAATTATCAATGCACAATACCACAACACTAAGAAATATGCGAAGAAAGAAGAGAAAATCAACATTTCCCATTATTGTGCTAATACCTTAAGAGACACAACAATAGGCTAAAATAGAGGTCCGAATATTAAGTTTTCAAAAACTATTGACGGTAGGTCGTTATATTGCGAGTGCGTGTATGATACTTAATGTCATAGTCGCGCAAAGCGTTTTTTTTCCGGATATAGATAACCTTTTAATTANTATTACACGTGACATGGGGCCATGCAAAATATAGATATTGTATCATTCAACATATACATAGACTGTCATATGATTTGTCATAATGTTCTTTTTTGGTTTTAGGAATTTACAAGTATGTCGTTCGGGGTAGATTGCAGTGGTAACTTTTTTGTCGTAGACGCCAATGGGAAGAGGTACACACGCTGATCGACTAGTATTTATGTTTAAAACATGTCAATAAATTCTTTGTAAGTTTTTTATTACATAATTAAATAACGAAGTCAATCTCAACCAGTTTATTGAAAAGCATTATTCCGCTTCGGCTTCCTCAGTGAGTGGAGCGCCGTCTAAACATATAAAGATCGCGGATTCGTTTCCACGTCGACGACATACCTCTCTATGATATAGGACCTGCAAATATTCCTACGTCTATTTCCCTTCCCCATCTATGAAGTAAAGTATGTGAACTAAAAACTCGTTATCGATATTCACTCGAAATAAATTTCAATATGAAAATATGAAACATTCAGACAGACAAGCACAAAACGAATTCCTTAAGCAATTCGTGCATACATATGCTTTGCAGGGCAAAATACTGACATATTTTTAGCATAGAGTTTCCTCATTCATATATTATTTCAGGACGACTTTCGGCCCTGATGATTTAAATACAGATGGTAATGATATTGCTTCCTCAGACGTTGATCACGATTTTCATCACGGTGACCTGGTGATGATCCGTCCGACCGGGTCGACTGACCATTGGAACGACCAGAAGAAGATGGTACGTTAAGAAATGGATTATGTAAATAATGACACATTATTGAAATGGTTATGGTCGTCAATGTGAATTGCACTAGACTATTTTATTGTTTGCTGTGTCCATGCCACTTACATGTGTTGGTTTAAACGGAGATTTTAATAATTTTTAATTTACCAATGATTAGAAAAAAAAGTTTCCCGTATAGAAAAAAAAAAGAGAAAACATATTAGCAAAACAAACTCTCTATTGTTATGCATATTTACCTAACGACCACATGATTCTACTAACAGGTATGTAGGTTGTCAGTCCTACATTGTTAGAATACAGTTTTCTTTACGTTAAAAAAGTGATTACCTCTGCAACATTTAGTTTGTGTTAACTCACGACTAAGAAACCAGTTGCCTAGTCATGTTTGAGACCAATACGCAACTGCTGCTTTGTAACTTAACGACATAACCGTAAACCATTTTCACGAAATATACAGCTATTCGACAAGTTAAATTCTATGTCAATCAACTTGAACACATTAAGTGCATGTTTAAGAATAACATTTCAGGTAAATTGTTCGCGCTTGAATAATATTTCTTGTTCAAACCAAATCAGCATTTTATACTTTTTACATTAACTTCATATCAGCCAAACTTAAAACCTTTAAAATTATTAAGTATTTATTATTTAAAACAGTGCATTCGATATAATTTACACTTATTTTTATATACATGTAAATACCCCAGCTCATTATTCGAAACTGAACAACAAACAATGAACCGAATCAGGCTTTGAAATTGTCTTGTTTAAAAATTTCATCTAAAGGAACCACACTATACCACAACTCTATGCAAATCAATATGTTTGTTCTAAGATATTTACATATTGTATTGTAAGAAAAACAGCATGTTCTGCTACAATGTGTTGCAATCTTAAAGAATCGAGAATTTGATAGTTAATCGGTCTGTATTTTCTCATTCGTGTCCAGTCGTGGTCGATCAACGCGTAAAAAACGCAACATTAAGCGTATTATATCATACGCCGATTGAAATTGTATAAATGGCAAACTAATTTAGGCAACCCGATCTTGTAGTATTCTTACTATAAATATTGTGATCGCTGCCGAGCTTGTGAACGCAAATCGTCTCGCTCTGCAAGTTTGGGATCTTCAAATTTTAGTGAAGTTGGTTAAATGTTCAGATAGATGTATAGTTGTAGACTATAACGATGACATACACATACACAATTTCTTGTAAAAAAAAAACAAACACCATGTATTTAATTAAGAACTATTATGAGAAGTATGTTAACATACATCATTAATTTCGTTAAGAATGCACTATCGTTAAAAGGTTCAGGCTGTTACCAAAGCCGACTTCTGGCGTCCATATGCAGTTTGTGTCTGCCAGGCTGAACACTGGTATGCCCTGACGTGCGGATGGGTTTTCTTTTTCTTATATAGAACCAAATCTTGTCACCAACTAGCGTATACTTGAGTATTTGAACACAACTGTTACATATTGACACACGTTTTACAAATCTCGAAGTTACTTCTTATATAGAACCTATTCATATTGTGCCGATTCAGATTCAGAAATAGATCCCCGATTTAAATCTGATAAATACATTGTAACTACTCTTTGTGCCGCATTAAGAATTCGATCGTTAAGATTCTTGAATAAAAACGTTTATTTGATCATATCTAAGCCAAGTTAGAATCTATGTCAATTTGTGGTAAAACAGTTAGGATAAAAACTAGGTCAACAAATCAATTTTTCATTATTTGTTGTACATTGAACACAAGTGAACAATTGAAGTGCAATATAGTTGCCTTTTTGCACAAAATATCGGTGATTTTTAGAAATGCTTGTCTTGACATGATCAGTTAGTCATTTAAGTGTGTAGGCACACGTTTACTATGTGAATTTATTAATACAATATAAGATGACACTGCTAGGCGGATACTTAAATAAACTTGCCTCTGCGTTTTTGAATGTCCGCACGCTTCGATTGTTAGCGACTGCATGACACATGCAGACGTCTATGCTCTTAATATGAATAACGATTTTTGTTTTGTAGACAATCGGTAAAGTTGGTGCAATAGTGCTTGAAAATGATCGTAACATTAACGTAAGAGTGTGCGGCAAAATCTACAAGTACAGCCAAGAAGAGCTTGCGTTAGTGAATCGAGGTAAGAATAGCCACTCAAAGCATTGCATTCGTTTCTGTTAAGAGATTAGAAATAAGTCATATGAATATGTAAATTATATTTCGCTGCAAAAACTGCGGTCTCCACTTAAAAGAATTCGCAGTTCACAGTTGAAGAACATTAACTTTAATTTGATCACAATGATTAATATAGTAAAATAATGCACAAGAAGCCACCAAGTTACGAACGGACAAATTTGGAAGCACCAAAACATTAGTACATGTCATTTTACACGATTAACTGAAGTATGTGATACAGTGTTTTAGGAAAATACATGGAGGCGTTTTTTAGTTTATACTTGCGTTTTTATCTTTGGAAAATTTATGTAAAATGACCTTTCCGATATGTGAACATACTTGTGGTTTGTGTCTAACACTCCGTTACATCGAATTCTATTTATTCAGAAAACATTTTCACTAGCCTAAATTAGTATTGTTTTTCTGTATTTACATGTTATGCTCTTATTATTAAAAGCACGACTGTTGAAAACAAGAATTCCAAGTTATTTAATNCATGTACTTGTGTTATGTGTCTAACACTCCGTTACATCGAATTCTATTTATTCAGGAAACATTTTCACTAGCCTAAATTAGTAATTTTTTTTTCTGTATTTACATGTAATGCTCTTATTATTAAAAGCACGACTGTTGAAAACAAGAATTCCAAGTTATTTAATAACTGCTTTGACCAAGTTTTTTATGCTCCCCGATAGTCTCCGCTAAAATAGTCCGCTCGAATCATATTTTCTGCACCAGACATTATATGAATGTTCGTGTGTATTTCGAAGTTTATGAAGTTCTTCCGCGCTGAAGGCTGTATTATGTGTGGACCCGGAGTGTGCGCCACCTCTCTTTCTTAATTAATTACTAGCCTATTTCGTTTCCGAGTGAAATGTCGTCTTATCCGAATGCAATAAACAATGTATATTTAGTATCCTTATAGATAGATGGTGTGTCTACTACTGTCACTTACTTCCGCTGTCATTATAGACCCGGGATTTATTGCTCTTTGGGAATAAAAACATGTTCCCGCCGAAGATCTCATCAATGCATATGGATGTAATAAAACTGAGAATGAAACACAGCATAGTGTGAACACTCGTTTATTGTCAGGTAGTTCCGCTCAAAAAAAAATTCCAGTTAGTTATTGCTCTTTGATAACTTATAATAAGAAAAAAAAAATCTAAAACAATTGGCCGTTTCCATCAATTTGCGAGAACGAAGATTTAATAAACGTTTAAACATATTAATAGTATTGTGTCACAATGTGTTATTTTCAGAACAACTCATTTTTTTCATGAAGTTATCGCCCATTTAAATATGAACATGTTAAAGGTAATATTTGATTGTCCTCAAAATGTCAGAAACTGTCATTTTTCATAATCTTAATATAAGGGGATGACTAAACCGACATTTAAGGCATTGTTATTATCAATCATTCCATGCGCAGATTAAGGTCATTTTAGTATTAATGATTTAAATAAAGTGAAATAAAAAAATAAAATTTCGATTTATCCATATATTGACGAAATGTGAATAATAGTTAATTCCTTGTACCTAGTTCCTCATTCAAGCTAAACATGTGATATATCAACTTTTTAAGACCAATAATAAAATTCTCAAGTAAATCAAAATAAAGCAAATTGTTATTTATTCATAAATTGATTCACGCAAAAGGAATAAGGAACAATATCCATTTTCCATATTCATACAGGATAGACACCTGTTGTTTGTACCTAATAGGCCAAAAGGTAAATCTGGACTTTTTATCAAGTTAAATGTTATCAGGGGAGACAACCTTACGTTATTTTAGCACGGATTCGTTTTGTTTGTGTTTTATTTGTACGCATCTATACGCCTTACTGTGGGTTATTCGACAACAAACCATGATAGAAAAATATTATTTTTTAAATAATAATCGATTAAAATTTGTTTTGCTGTGTTGAACTTATGTTCTCAAGCCCGTAGGAAAATCAAAACATCGTGCCTACTAAGTGTTTACCATGATTAATTAAACTGTGTGCGATTAAAATTTCAACTATATTTTTGTTGAACAACGCTTATTTCAACCTCTGTCCATATACATATTTTACAGTATTATTTATTTAAAATATCATAAATAACAATTTACATTTTATATTAAATCTGTCAACCATTATTATGTATCTAGCTTGTTTTCCATTAATATGTTTGATATGCTTAATACTAATTTAGTTCTCATTAAATCCACTTGATTTCCGTGTCCACAACTCATAATACAACATGGGTTTTCTAAATGAGCAAAAATATTTAAACATTTGGAAGCTGTAGCTTTTAATATTGATTAACAAATATCCAAACATTACCAGAGAGCGGTTAGGTTGGTGGACTCTACTTTGTCTTTCTGGCAATCGATGAAAATGAGCATTTGAAGAGACTGGTTAACACATGTTAATGTAGTGTTTTGGGTATTATTTACTATTAACAATTTAAAGCAACGGAACCAGCATGGTTTTATAACAAGAAAACAACTTGACCTAAATAGATAGGAGTTTCATAAAGAATAACGTGATATAAAGTTTGTCATACCGGCACTGTTAACTGTGGAGAATACGTTTTATANTTGCTCTTTGATAACTAATAATAAGAAAACAAATCTAAAACAATTGGGAGTTTCCAACAATTTGCGAAAAATAAGATTTAATAAACTGTTACACATATTAATAGTATTGTGTCACAATGTCTTATTTTCAGAACAGCTCCACATATTTTCATAAAGTTATCGCCCATTAATTTAAATATGAACATGTTAAAGGTAATATTTGTTTTTCCTCAAAATGTCAGAAACTTATTTTTCATCATCTTAATATAAGGGGATGACTAAACCGACATTAAAGGCATCGTCCTTATCAATCAGGCCATGCGCAGATTACGGTCATTTAATTATTAATGATTTATATTAAGTGGAATCATTGGTGTTTTGTCATGCTTTCGATTTATCCATATATTGACGAAATGTGAATAGTAGTTAGTTCCTTGTTCCTAGTTCCTCATTCAAGCTAAACATGTGATATATCAACTTTTTAAGACCAATAATACAATTCTCAAGTAAATAAAAAAAAATGTGTTTTAGATAATGTTCATGTTCATGTTTCTTCTTCGCGCTTGAATGGGATATTTTGTTGAATCCGAACCGGCGTTTTTTACTTCGAATAGTAATTTCACATCAAATAGACCTAATACAAATATTTTACATTAGCGATACAAAATGCAATCTTATATATTTCTACTATTTGAATTGATTTATATTCCAGCTACCATTTTGCGGCTGAATATGGACAAAGGAATTACTTACCCTTTTTTCAAGCCGCATAAAGAACTACCATGTCTTACTAAAATAATAGATAACATGTACAAAGGGTACAACATATGACTGCAAAAAATATCTATGTAGGTTGGATATTAAACATAGTAATTGCAACAGAGATATCCATAATTATCACCCGTTTCTTTTTTCGCGGTTGAACACGGTAAAATGTTCCTTAGTGCTTTTTCAAGCGGAATAAAAAAGCTTCTGCTTTCTCACGCAAAAATACGTTCCGTATTCCTTATTTTAAGCGAATAAGGAGCCGGCATTTTCTTATTTAAAAATTAAATTGAATCAAAGAGTACATAATGTCAAAGAAAATCATTGTATATGTAGGTTGGATATTAAAAATATGTATTGCAATATATTTTTAAGAAGATTTTACAGTTTTTACAGTTCAATTTTCGCGGCCGAGTAAGGGCCGGCATACAACTGGTATAATTCTAACACGGCACGCGAGTTGTTTTCTATAGACAAAGAAGGAAATCAAGTGTGGGTTATTCAGAAATAAATTATAGGCAGAGCTTAATGTTTTGAAAATAGTTCCGAATAAATAAAGAAACTATTGCAGTAAAATGCACGTGCTAAAACCCGCTCTAAAAGAAATGTAATAAATGTAGCATATAAATGTAATGAAACAACGAATTGTATATTTCGTAATAAGTGGCATAACCACGCCCGCAAAGAATGTTATTTCTTAAGAAACGGAATTAAGAAACCTTTATTGCATGTCCGCTTTTCAGTAGCACCAATAACCGTGACGTCATTTAGTTTCTACGATTGTTTTTCGCAATGAAAGTGACGTCATTTGCGAAATATATATGAATGAAAACGACGTCATATGTTTGCACAATTCAAAGACGTCATTAAATAGTGAACTTTGTACTAAGAAGGGCGGGGTATTTTAAAATATAGTTCACATCCAAAAGCTTGAACCAACTCAATCTGAATCGTGTTAGAATCGAAAACATATTTTTCTGTGATGGTTTGTTGTCGAATAACCAACAGTAAGGAGTATAGATGCGTGTTATCAAATCACTCGTGCTTCGCACTCGTGATTTAATTAGTACGCATCTATGCTCCTTACTGTGGGTTATTCGACAACAAACCATGATAGAAAAATATTATTTCTTAATTAATTATCGATTTAGATTTGTTTTGCTGTGTTGAACGTATGTTCTCAAGCGCGTAGGAAAATCAAAACATCGCACCTACTAAGTGTTTAACATGAATAATTTAACTGTGTGCGATTAAAATTTCAACTATATTTTTGTTGAACAACGCTTATCTCAACCTCTGTCCATATGAATATTTTACAGTTTTATTTATTTTAAATATCACAAATAACCATTTACATTTTATATTAAATCTTTCAACCAGTATCATGTATCTAGCTTGTTTTCCATGAATATGTTTGATTGCTTGCTATTGTGATTACAATAAGCAACCTCATGAAATTATTGCCGACCATATTGCCGAATGCAAAAAAATAAATGTAATAGTCAATATAACTGACAAGAAATTGCCATCACTTTACTGGATACCTAAATTACATAAAATGCCATATAAAAGTCGTTTTATCGCTAATTCGGTGTCTTGTACCACCAATCAATTATCAGTGTATCTTACATCTGCATTGAGTGCTATTAGATATCATATAGCTAAATATGTAATAAAGTTTATGAAAATAGTAATATTAATCTATTTTGGTCGATTAAAAACTCCTTAGAAGTAATTGATAAAATTGAAAAGAAAAAATATAAGGTGTCACAAGTAAGTAGTTATGATTTTTCTACACTATATACAACGCTTCCTCACGCTTTAATAAAATCCAAACTTGTTTCTTTGCTTGAAAAAACTGTTGCTAGAGAGAAGTGTTCATATCTAGCTTTAAACACTAAAACAGCTTCTTTTACTAATCAGATATTAGATGATTACATCATTTGGACTTGTCTTGACTTTTGTGCATCACTTACTTTTCTTCTGGATAACTTGTTCGTTGAATTTAATGGTAAAATATTTAAACAAATTATCGGCGTTCCTATGGGTACTAATTGTGCGCCACTTATAGCTGATCTTTTTTATATTGTTATAAAAGCGATTTTATGTTAGAATTATCTAAAACTAAACAACTAGATTTAATTGAATGTTTTAACCTTACTAGCAGGTACATTGATGACATACTTAATTTAGATAACTTATTCTTTGAACAATATATTCACAAAATCTACCCGAATGAACAGGTCTTAAATAAATCGTGTAAAGCCAATACAGACGCTGCGTATTTAGACTTACATCTTACTACTAATTATAATATGATCAAAACTAGTTTATACGACAAGACTTTAACTGTGAAATTGTTAATTTTCCGTTCCTAGATGGCAACATCCCTAAAGGTCCATCCTATGGTATTTACATTTCGCAGTTGGTACGTTATGCCAGAGTATGTTCATGTATTAAAGATTTTAATGATCGTAATCGCATATTAACCAAGAAATTGCTAAAACAAGGTTTTCTGTATCATAACCTTAGAAATAAATTCGCTAAATTTCACTCAAAGTATGGTGATTTAATTTCTAAATATAATGTTTCTTTAAAATGGCATTTAACTAATGGACTTTCACACCCATCATTTTATGGAGATGTTTTGAAGCGTGTTCGCAAATTAGAATATCTTAAAGGAAATGTTAATATTAAAGTATTCAATTTAATAAACTCATTTGTATCAAAAGGATATGATGTTAGCGTACTTAAAAACACGTGCTTGTTAGTTTTCGATTCACTATATCTTTCTTCTCTTAAAAATTGGAATTAATGGTATTACCATTTTATACGTTTGATTCTTGAATATTAAGGGGACTGTCAACCACGACGACGAAGAAAAGAAAAGTTGTAAAATACCGTATTTTGTTTACAATTATTAGTTTATATTGATTAAAATATCACGTCTGGTATATTACATTACTTGAAAAAAGTTGATAGGTTTTCATATTTTCAGTATATTTGGTAATAAATTTTACCGGGAATGTCTACCAGGTAACTACCAGTTAACTATAAATAACGCCAGTAGATTGATCATCATCGTCACGTGGTAAAACGCAGAAATGCAAATTGTACATGCGTAGTGAATTGTATATATCTAATATATAAAATGATCAATCTACTTGCGTTATTTATTGTGTGTATAATGTTATGTCACCTATTTTCGCGATGTACTTTCGATTTCAAATCGCGAAATTTTATTACCAAATATACTGAAAATATGAACTTTTTTCAAGTAATGTAATATACCAGTCGTGATATTTTAATCAATATAAACTAATCATTGTAAAAAAAATACGGTATTTTAGAACTTTTCTTTTTTCGTCATTCGTGGTTGACAGTCCCTTTAAATCATCGCAGCTGGTTGCATTGGTTATTCAATTTTACAGTACCACCCCTTTAATATTTTTATTTTAATGTTACAGTACATGTACTGCCCCTGGAATTTGGTCACGTCATCATGTCTTTGCTTGTCAATTACGTCATATGATTCTCTCTGTTTCTGGCTACATTTATTTTTGTGACGTCATCGCTTTTATAATTCTTCATACCACATACTTTAACCTTTCTAATCTACATGCATAGGTCATTGAGTTTAAAACTCTCAATTTTAATTATATTTTCTCTCTAACAGGCGTTTCTTGTTTGATTTATATTTTGCATTCACATAAACAACCAAGCTATGCAATATGGATCTTTTACACCCATTATTGCTGCTTCTTCCTGTATGTGCGCGATGAAATATTAACTTCATGACGCTATATTATGAAATCTTTTCTATAAAGAAGGAATGTTGTTGATACTTGTTCGTAGTTTTATTTCATCGTTCCTAAAAATGTTGTTACTCTGTTGCTCTGGTATCTTCCCTAATATTGAGTAATTCAATGGTAATTAAATTGAATGCGCTTTAATTCCCTTTTATTATTGTTTAATTTGAGTTACAATGCTATGAGGTTAAATTTTATTTATACGTAAATGTATCATGAATATTGCTGGGCCAAGTGTGAGGTTGAGCGCTCTATAACCGGTTTAAACCCCCAATGCTTTGCATTGACCGTTCCAAGGCGGTGACCCCAGCTTTATTCTTATATGTGTTTATGTTGTTTTGTATTGTGCTGTTTTGTGCTGTTTGGGCAATCGGTCACTTGCCTTAAATAAAGGAATGTTTATAATAAGAATTCAATTCTGCGACAGCAGCTGGAGTTTCACTTCTTTATATTGATACTAATTTAGTTCTCATTAAATCCATTTGATTTCTGATTTCTTAATTCATAATACAACATGTGTTTTCTAAATGAGCAAAACATATTTAAAAATTTGGAAGCTGTAACAATTACTATTTATTAACAAAAAACCAAACATTACCAGAGAGTGGTTAGGTTGGTGGACTCTAATATCTTATTTCTGTTTTATATATTTTACATTTAAAAGAATAATACTTTGTTATTCTGGCAATCGATGAAAATGACCATTTTAAGAGACTGGTTATAATATTTTAATGTTTTTTCGAGTTTAATTTACTATTTAAAATTTAAAGCAACGGAACCAGCATGGTTTATAACAAAAAAACATAGTCGTGACAACAACTTGAGCTTCATATGAGTTTCATAAAGAATAACGGGATAACAAGTTTGTCATACCGGTACTTTTAACTGTGGGGAATACGTTTTATATTTATAAAGCATAAAAAAAACGTATTTTCAAACTACATGTATATTTTATGATGCTATAAATGGAGTGAATGGAGACTGTGAATGTTATTCCCTTATAAAGCTATAGACAAATATTTAAGGTCGCCCTGGCGCAACGGGCATGGTGTTCGCCTAGCGACCGGGTTCTTTAGATCTCCCACAAATATACCAAATACTGATTTTACTTTGGAAACAGATTTGAGGGCGTTTTAATAAGCCTTAGGCTTTCTATGCAATTGAGCTTCAAATGTATAGGTTAAAACTGAAGACATATATCAAAATTATCATGAGTATTGCTGTTTTATCTGGCTGTTAAATGTATTAATTGAATAAGGAAACTAAATGCTCACTGTGCTGGATAATATAGACGACCTGTATATACAATGTGCTTCGTCGCGAAAACATAACCGGCATGTAGATGCGTTAAAAATCAACACATATAAAAATATTGAGTGTCTGTTGAGCCACAACATGAAGTTGTTTTGTGTATTGTGTAAACCATGAAGGTAAGATTATCATCTTTAATTTCATTAAAATGTCAATTCAATATCACTTCAAGGCTGGCAAGTGCATATTATCATGTCGTTGCGCTCCAGCTATTTTTCAGAGAGATTGCGTCATTCCATCGTTGCCATAAAAGTCTCGGACGCCTGTGATCCAAATTCGATGGAAAATTATATGCAGTATAATTATAGTTTGTTTGTACATGTGCACATTGCCAAATTGTTGTATGTCAAGGATTTTGAAGGGCGGTATTGCCTTTTCATAGATAATAAATCATTGTATACTGAAATATATAGTGTTTCGCGCGAAATCGCGGGAACACACGATTCAAATGTTGTAACAATGTATATGCAGTATTGTTATAAGGTGGACATGCGTTTAATGTCCGGTTATCCCACATCACTAATTTTCGAAGAACGTATTGACATTTGACCAAAATTTGTTTCCGTCTGAGATCTTTGACACTAACGACCCAAATTTTAAATCCATATACAACATAGGCTGAGCATGAACATATTGTTACATGATTCCACTTAAATGTAATATCAATGTTATGGTACCGACCTGTCTGTCTTTCAGCGAGTTCCCAGGAAATTAACCAATCCGTATATTAGCCAATATATTGACAAAAACACAAGCAACCTTCAGTTTCACTGACATTCGCCTTGCTATTGACATCGGCTGACATTTAACACATGTATCTTTTAAAACATTTTAATGCCATACGAATTTCGTCCAAATGCGGATTGATTTTCGAGTAACCTAACAAACAACACCATTTTAGACCTTGTAGCAAAGAGAGTGTATACAAAAGCATACAGCGACCCATATGCCGATGCCCTTCTTCTCTGAAACCACATGGTCTAGGACTTTACTATTTTGTGTGAAACAGTGTCTTGTGGGGCATTACTGATTTGCTCAAATTTGCATGATTGATATAGACTCATATAGGTAATCACTTTTAAATTCTTCTTAGAATCTGCAATGGTCAGGGATTTAAAATATCCCACTGAAGTAAAACTTGGCCCCGCCCTAGTGTTGACGTGTTTTATCATCTACCTATATACACAAAACTAAAAAAAAATCATCTTCTCTAAAATTGCAAGGCGAAGAGGTTTGGTATTTGGCATGTATCATTGTATTGTAATATTTTACAAAGTTTGTTCAAATCATGCCTCTTGGGGTCAAAACCGGCCAAGCACAAGGGAACAATATTTATTGAGACTTCTATTATAAATATTTTAAAAATTATTCTTTAAACCCCTTGGGTCTGAGTTTGAAACTTGGTTTTTAACCACATTATTGGTCCTCTTCCAAGTTTGTTTAAATCATGCATCTGTGTAAAATTTTACTCGCCCTATGGGTAACTCGTTTTCATTATATATAGTAAACACTTTAAAATCTAGTTCTATGAATCTGCAGGGTCCAGAGGATAATTGTTTGCATGTAACATCTTGCCGTTCGCCAGGGGTCAAATAATGTATAACGAATTGTATAGTAAACATCGATTATTTAAAAAATATTTTCTGAATCTTCATAGGTCAGTGGTTTGATATTTGGTGTGTAACATGGTTTTTACTCTAAGATTTTGTGTTGATCACGCCCAGGGATAAATTGATTTATGTTGATTGATTGAGTTGTGTGCAGTAAATAACGTTAAAATATTATTATCTGAAACCGCAAGGGTTCGGTGTTTCATATTTGATATGCGACATCGTATGGTGGTATGTACTCAGTTTGATCAAATCATGACTGGAATAATAATTCGCCTCACATTTGAAGTTACTCGTTTTTTTAATGGCAAAAAATATAAAGGAACAACGCATTTCAAATTATTACAAATTGTTCAAGTTTTAACCACCTTAAAAGACCGGGAAACAATCTTATCTACTTTACTTTCACCTGCCAGCTTTCAATCTCGAATAAATTAATCAATGACTATTTATTTATACACTATGATGTGTTAAATTTGATAAATCATTATGATTTCTCCTGAAGTACGAACATATGTTTTCTTTTGAAATAAAATAGCAGTGTGCTTGTTATTTTACGAGTATTTTCTGTTCTGTATAATAGAAATACTGATGAGCTGTTTTAAGCTACTTGAAATAAAACATTGTTGTTTATATTCAATTCATTAATGTAGAACTAAAATGGTACTTCAGTTTATAACATGTCGGGATCTTAAAAACACACATTCGGTTGCCGTTTGATATAGGGTTTTATACGACTACAACATGTGTGTATTTCCATCGAAAACATTGATGACCTTCACTTTTTAAAGCTCGCATTTTTAATCCCTACTTAAAGGTTCCAAGTTGCATCCCGATTATGATATGATAATATTAAACGCAATAGATAAACCCCACCTTAAATACAAATAGTACCACAAACGTTCCATTATTCATATACCAAATTACAAAAAAAGCTTCACAAAAGTAGTGGATAGACATTTGAAGGAACTCTTATTAACAAAGAAAATTCTAATTAAAAAACAAAAAATTATAGATGAAATATAAAGTCATCCTGACAATTCGTGTTAAAATATGCCTTAGTATGTAATGGATTCTGTGTATGTCATTAGGTCACGTCGTTTCAATTAAAAACATGTATGTACATTTTTCATCGACACTTTGCTTCACGAAAGACATTATGTTTTTATCAAATGTCGTTACAAATATGATACTGATATTATGTTGGCTAATACTGAAACAATATTTGTTTTACACAGCATTTATTTTTCAGGGCGCTTCGATCTATTGAAGGAACACTTTAGGACTCTCAAGCCGGAAGGTGTTAGAGACGAGCTTCAGCAAGCTGTAAACGACAACAATTTCAAGGAAGTGACCACAATAATACGCAAGGCTTACAAAGTAAGACTGAACTTCGAAATAAAGACATGAACACATTAGTTATAGATGACTTATAAGCGACAAAAACATGTATGTTTGGTTTTTTAATAACTAATAATTTAAATAATTTATTTAACTTATATGTTGCAATCTAAAACAAATACCGCGTAGGCGAATATTATATACATATATGAATTGTTATTCAGTAACGAAACCGTATTGAAGGAGTTTACACGCATCTGGTGCACGCGCAACTGGATATGCTTATTTAATGCGTCTCAATTGTGTGATTGTGACTCGAAATGAAACTGGATATGCATAAGAACATATATTGTTTCTAAATCGCCGAAACAAACTTCATATGTCTCAAGCGCATAACATTTCTACAAGATACGCCCTAGTTAGAAACGCATCATCATGCATGTGTTGCTTTGGAGTGGAAAGAAATTACTTGAATTCAACGATCGCAAAGCATTGATCCATTACCAAATCGTTCACATGCTTTCTTAAATTAATATGTCATTACTATGTTCGTATCTGCATTGTGTTGTTTACCATGTTCATATTATAAACTTAATACGTGTAACAATGTGAAAAATCCAATTAAAATAACAAAAACACGTCTTTGAACCCAAATTAAATAGATTCACATGTTTGGAACGCATCAATTTGTGTCCCATTCAAATCCAAAGCATTTGCATGTCTCTACGGTAACAACAGTTTATATAACGTATGAAATTATTGTCATATGTTTCACAAACAGGGAATTTATGTAATTACGTTTTCCTCTTGTAATGTTTACGTCACTCTCAGTCTCTCAGTCCGTTGGTACTATTTTGAGCCTATCTACAACTCAGTCATTTCTAGACATAGTTCCAGATCCAGATGTAAAGTATGACAAGGTCGCTCAAAAATCAATTTAAAATTGGGATTTTGATTTTAGAATATCTACTCTGTTCAAATTCTCTGCAAACAATATTGCATGCAAATGGTATATCAACGGTCAATACGGTATTATATTTCAAAACAATGTATTCGTTATATATATTTACAAGTTGAAATTTATTTTTTCTCGCCTTAACGACCGCTTAAGTTAATATTCATTATCAAAATTATAGACAGTTTTCCCAGGGGACACTTTAAGCGGGCGGTGGAAAATCAACAAATGTAATGAAATCGTTTTGTATGAAATGTACATGAAATACCGCTGTACCCATTCGCACTATCAATACGGGATTAAGTTATATAAAATGTCCATTCAATTGTGTTGTTATAGGGATGTAACTGCGTACCCCACACGAGGCGTAAATCGAAAACAATGGAATTGACAATATATGTTTTAATTTGTATATGATCGCTTAACAGTGTTATTCGATACACAGTTTATCTGATTGGAAATAGGAATGTGCTTTGTTTTCATAAATACATATATTTTGGGGAAATACCGTTGGTGTGCTCCTAATAGGTTCTACATCGATGGATTTTGTGTGTGTCCGCTTTATAATTGCGTCATTTTTTAGGGAAAACAATCTATAAAATGTTCGAATTTGAAAGACGAGAAATACAGTTTTAAATGTTATGATGAAGCTGCTTTAATGCTCAACATAGCTGGCT
>VMBQ01003802.1:0-52149 GCA_007657795.1 Dreissena rostriformis | reverse complement strand
TCAGATACAACTGTGCTCTCCACATCAATGAACATTATGATGACCATGCCCATACAACTTAACATAAACTTAATGTAAAAATCTAAATAAATACACGAAAGCTTTTCGAATGTGAAAAATTAATTTATCATTTCGTGTTCAATATTGACATATTATATTCGTTATTAAAAGCAGCAATTTCTTGCTGTTTAAAATTTTATTTAATGTGTTGTGCTGATATAAAGAGTCTGATCAATTGTTTTTACTATTGTGTATATTTCGTTTGGATTTGCGGATTAAGTATATAGTGTTGTATTGATGCATAGTAAACCTAACCAAAAAGGCTTATACAAAATGTAGATGGTGACACGGTGATTTTTATTTCAAAATATTTATTCCAACGTTCCGACAATCGCATTGCACGTTAAACGGGTTTTAATAGTTGTTTAAGATAACGATTATGATACTTAACATAATAAACCGTTTTTTACATTTGTCATAGTTAAGCATGAGTTAAGAGTTGAAACACTGGGTTTAGGGGTCATTATGAATTATGTTTCCCAATGAATATAAAATGTATAATAATTTTCAAAATCTTCACATTAACGCATAGAACAATATTATAAATGTTCTTAAAAACAGTATAGAAACTTTTGATATCGAGACCATCAAAATTCCTGTTCATTTTAAAGGCTGCTGTAAAGAACGTAAATAAAGAAATATATGTAACTTTGTGATTTTGAGAATACATTTTACCAATGGTTGCATATTTAAGCTCCCACACTTCCGACAGCATATATATACATGTAATGGAGACCCTGTTTGTAAAATAATTGTTAAATTGTTAAATTAATGACTCGCTTAATATACGGGACTAATTAAATAAGTTTAAGTCTTTCGAAATCGTAAATACGTATATAAATTCAAGTGCAAAATGGACCTGGACGAGGATGCTACGTTATTTGTGTAGCTTTATAATTATCATGTGCATTTTAAAATTGATATTTTTTCGTGTATTAATAAGTTAATTGAACGATCAATCACCCATCCAAACAACAAATTCAGCCACTCGCTATTTCGTTCTTTTGTCCCTTTCTCTTCCACTTAATTGCTTTATCACAAATTAATCTTGACTTAGCCCTTCAATTACTAAGTCAGTGCTTTACCGAATATTTCACTTATTCCTGTACTAAGCGTTTCAATTGCTCGTTTAATTAATCATTTTGCTACACGTCCCTCTCTACTTCAGTCAACATTTTACATTCTCCTTCACGCACTTATTTGATCACTCACTCACTAGCTTAACTATACATATATTAATTTTTCACTGACTCTTCTTTCCATCAAAACATGACTCACCTTTACTCATAGTCCGTAATTCATTCATCACTCACTTCTGGACTCACTCCTTGATGTTAACCTTTACTTATTTTTTTCTTAATATTTTTATTGATCCGTTTATTCAATCCATTACTCACTTCTTTAATAGTTCATCCAATAAATCTGTCATTTAATCTTCTACTCATTCCTTTTATAAAATGTTTATCAATCGTTTAATCCATTTTATGTTAACTTCACCACATATTCATTCACTACTGTCAGTTATTTGTAATAACGTATCATAATTTTAAAAACGTTTCATTTTGCAGGAGCACATTGTCTTACAATAATACCCAACTACGAACAAAACACTCACACTGTTTTGCAATGAGCATGACTTGCGATACTTTATTTAAGTAATCATACAGTAACAGTGATTAAGTGGGATGCTCTTTAGATGAAACTCTTCGATATAACATGAATCATGTTCGGTAAGCTATTTTTTCAAAGTAATAAGCATGCATGGTTAATGCTTTTGAGCTATATCTACATAACTGGGGTAGCGGTAGCGAAAATGCAAACGTAATATTGGTAACATTGTTTAACTCGGAAGAAAATATAAACTGCTTGACTTATGGCCGGTTAGATAAATTGTACTACTACTTTAAAAACAATGTTTTTGCTTTTGTATTGACCGTGATACCAAAGGCATATAACGACAATACGTTAAAATTATTTTAAAAAAACAATACCAGAACGGTAAGAGAAGTGCAAGATAGACATGTGTATTTCACATTGTAATTGCAATACATGTGCGTCAAATAATGCTAGAATTGCATATTATTCACATTGTCGCCAACTGTTAATACAATGTACGTATTTGTTCTTCACATTGTAATAGAAATACATGTGCGTCAAATAATGTTAGAATTGCATATTCTTCACATTGTCGCCAACTGTTAATACCACGTACGTATTTGTTCGCAAATTATAATCTGCTGATGATTGGTAGGCGCCTGAGAGCCATAGCGCGAGGGTTCCAACGTATCCAGAAGGCCGCAGCAGATAGTAAAACACGAAAAATAAAAGCTTTGTCGCTAGTCGTGCATCAAACCAGTTATATCTTAGATATTTTCTTCTTTAAAGCTTTTTTTCGACGTGTTTGGTATCGAAATTATGGCATTGTGGTTTATCATTTATACTTTGTTTCAATGAAACAACCATCTATAGACACTTTATAACATAAAAAATATATAGTTTCATAAGATTAAGACAAGTCCATTGTGAGTATATTGCGTTGCTAAAATTAGATATTAGTTGCGAGCTAATCTTCGCCTTAATGCTACATTTAAGACACTTTCAGATATATATTTGTGCATACGGAGTGGGCCGATCACAACAACTCTTACTTAGCGAATGTATCAAATAAAAAGGTCTTTGTAAGAAAATTCGTTTTTCAAATTAAATAAATACATAAAAATACATACCCAATGTTGATATGTAACACTGTTAATGCTAATTTATGTGTCATTGTTGATGCATAATAAATGAAAACCTGTGTTTTGCGTGTATTTTATTTAGTTTGTAGAAGAAAAACTATTATAAAGGGTTTAAATTCGTTTCAATATATCGTATAATGTTCGCTTTATTGCATATATGGTTGAAAGTAAACTCAATAATAATCAGGACAACTATTAGTTACGTGTGTATTTTATGTAAACAATCCTTTTTGTTTGATGAAACAAGACCGATTTAGACCCACCATCTAAGACACATGAAATGCCCCTCAAATATATTTACTGCGGGCATTTACTTTCGATCGTTTACCAACTTCGAAAAAATGAAATAGTTATATATCCATAATATTTGAAAAAGAAGTCGAAATCCCCAAAAGTGAAGATGAAGAATCATAAAAGGCGAAATTCTCTCAACCTTTAGCAAAAGAGAGTATAAATATATTCGTGGTTTCCAAATGCTTTCTTAGATTACTCGCAAAATAGTCCTTAACGCTGCTTTTTTTAACACATATACACATATATAACTATATTTTGGAAAAATATCATTTTTAAACAACGTAATACAAAAACATCAATATGTTGATGATTAAAGTGTTCATAAGATTGAAGATAACCCAAAGTTACCTACAAAAATCTGCATTTTAACTAAAAAAAAAGTCGTTAAACAAGGGACTATGGTACCATCTACTCCGCCTCGCCCAAACGCGCACAAATCAGGCACTTGCATCGTTCCAAGCGCCGTAGATAAACTAATAAATAAATAAATAAATATATAATATAATATAATATATATATAATAATATATATATATATATAACCACGACTTTCAGCTTTTTGAAATTCGCATATCGCAAATCAGGGAATCGATCACCTGAAGGGATAGCTCTAGTTTGTTGTTATTGTTTTTAATCCCCCTGTATAATGGGAAGTCACTATATCCCCGAATCTTGTAGGATATATTCGATATTATAAAATTATATATATATCGAATATATCCTACAAGATTCGGGGATATATATATATATAGGTTTTGAAAATATGTTATTAATATTAGTTGTTCGCAAGCAATCAACTTAACACTTAAACTTGCGATAAAATGACTCGTTACTGGAAATTACACTATCATACAGCACTATGTTTACACATGTATTAGTAGAATGACACAAACATACACATCTTACAATAGCAGTGTCAATTTTATCTGGTTACAAAAGTAACAAAAACTTAATTTGTACCGCAATTGCCAAACATTAGTATGTACATGTTTAAACCCATTCTTTTTAGTAACATTTAAAAGCGGACGTTTCTTTTTCCACACGTTTGTAGTCCCTGGAACTTTCCAACGCTGAACAGCGTCACTAATAAATTATAGTATTTAAATAGCACCGCTACATAATTATAATTGGTACATTTAACACGTAATAACGTCAAAAGAACACAAACAACTTTTCAAAAGTATTCCAACTAATTTGCCTTTGTAGATTAAGATCATCACTCACGTGTGTAACTTTCAGGGGATTTCAACCAAGATCGTCAAGTTCTACAATATCCACTCGTCAATCTTCTGTTCAATGACCAAACCACAGCGAAAACTGTAAAATCCGCTATGGATTTAAAAATACCTTCCGTGGTTGTAATCACTACTGACTCGGATACTCGCAAACGGTAATTCTTCTTTAAATAAAAACATTATGTGAAATCGATTTAATTTGTTCACAAAATATAGTATGTATGCTTTATGAAACCTCATTTACACAGTTCTTTTTGGTTATTAGACAAGACAGTGCCATTGCGGACAGAACGCATCAATTCAAAGAGGAAATGCTTGACAACATAAGTAAGATCCATTCTACAATTCCTGGAGTGTTCAGCCTACCTTACCAAACTTACCAGAAGAAACTCCTATTGGCGGTCATAAATTTTAGCGACATGTCCGAAATGCTTGTGCAGATGATCGTGGATGTTGTTTGGAAAGGTGCGTACTAGCTCGTGGTAAACTTTTTCTTCGAACGTCGATATGTAGTAAACATTAATCGAGTTTTCACTAAATACGAAAATTATATTATATTTGTCTTTACTTATGTTGGTCGTAAAAAGACGGTTAAATCTTATTTAAATAATGTTATGTCTGATGAAAATAAATATGACTCTATTTCTTATAATGTTATAAAACGTGTAGGTGTGTAACAGTGTATCTGCAGTTCTTTAGAATGTACCATACTATTTAGAATGTACTCGCTATCAGCATAGTCTATACAATATGACTGATATCATATATGATAATTGTTCTGATTGTTAGTGTTACAGCACGTTACCTATAATTATAACACAGATTAAACAGTTTATTTTTTATACAATAGACACATGTCCATAAGTATACAGCACAATAATGTTATGTATCCAACAATCGAATGGTCAAGGGACTAGTACATTGTATACAAATAAAGTGCATTTTCATATACAAACAAAACAGAGCGAATGTGAATGTGTTATAATTGTTTAAGGGCAATCATAGTAAAGATTAAACAGGTTAGCAGTTGACAGGCTTTGTTCACATATAATTCACGATTATTGTTGGTTCGACCGTTTTCGGATTTGAATAATTCAACAAATTTAAACATATTTGGTTTTATTTCAATAATATTTATCAATATTCAACTTTCCCATTTCTGTTTATAGTTTGAATTCAAATACAAAGTGATACACATTTTTGAGCATATGACACCTATTACATTCACTGTATCTCCTCGTATGGAATTGGAGTATGTTTTTGCCATCCCACGTTCTCAGTTTTCAGTCTTTATGAAGATACACGAAATCTAATTAAGACACTTCTAAACTTGTTTGTTTTGATACGAGCTATAAAAAAATCACAAAAAGTAACAAAATTCCTACCTCTAAAAAAGGAACAAAATGAGCTCATTTGCCAGTTTTTTAGAAAGTGGTCATGTAATCGTAACTTTAACATAGACACAAATATTGTATAATCGCAAATCTTGTTATATAGATCCGCAAATTAAAATAAAAAAGATTGCAAAAGGCAACATACAAGATTATCCTATTTTATTTTTTACAATTGGTCTGCTTTTCATTGTCCAAATACATTAAGCATATTTACGGTTCTCTAACTTAAAACTGTTTAACCAATATCTAACTACATTCACAGCTTTTGTCGCACGGGAAGAAGTTGAACATGTATTAAATTATGTTGAGACTGAATCTTGACATTCTGTATTATTTTAGAACATGTTAAAATATGTATTTCTAGCACAAGAACGTCGTTTAATCTCCACACCTCAGACGCCTCATACGCATAATGCAAAATTGGCAATGTAAACCTATAGAATAAGTCAAGTGTACAGATATTGTAGGATATTTTCACATAACTGTATTTAGTATACACATGTGCTTTGATGTTTGACCTGAACAGATTTCAAAGGGTGGTGTAAACGATTCTCAGGTGGTAAAAACAATACGCAAAGTAGTAAATTACTGAAGATTTCCGATAGTTTATCTTTATAGAGAGATTATATGTGTTTTCTTAATTTACTACCTTGCTTAAAAATTATTATTGTTGTCTACGAAGAATTTGCATTTAGTATCCATCCATCACAGTACTGTGCTTTTAATAACAAACCCTTTTTCAACCCATCTTCAATATCTGCCATTATACTAATACCATCCGCATATAGTATAAAAATAATTATATTATATATTCTATATCATTTAAATACATCGAAAATAGAAACGGTGAGAGTGACTCCCCCTGCCGTACCACAACAAAGCAAATACTTATTACGTTATTATACTTCCCATATTAACCCTTAATTTTACTTCATATACATATCGCTTACCGCTTACACCAAGTTTAATTATTGTGTCCCTTACTAACAAAATCGAACACTTGAGTGTAGTCCACATAATTTTGCATTTCTTAAAATATTATTGGATCTTTTATATGAAACTAACATTCCGATGCATTTGTTATGTTTTATTTGGAAATGTTCGCATTATTGAGTGAAATGATTTCGCGAATGTTGATCAAATAATGTGATTCTATATTGATAGCTAGTTCAGTTAGGACGAGACTCTTGGAATGGATTTTTTACGATCAAAAAAGAAAACCTGACATGGTAATACCACTGATCTGTGCAGCTGGCAAGCCAATGGATGTAAGTTTAATATTTACGGATTCAAGTATAATGCACCGTTGTGAAAAGTATATCCTAGTTTAAGAAATTATTTTTACACGTTAAGTTTAACAAAATGCGTTAAAGAAACCGTTCACACACACAAGAGAAAATCAAATGCATGCACTGATTCTGAGGAACACATTACCGATCAAAATACAAACACAACTATGTAAAAATGTGTCTGATAATGAAGTTTGGGAATTATTAATTTAAATGTTTTTTATACATACGTTAGCTTGTGATTCCTTTGGAACAAATCGACTAGTTACACAAGTATATGCGCAATTCGAATCCATTTTTATTTTATTCCAAACAAGCCCTGTCTTACATAAACATCATGTTCAACAAGATTGCGTTCACTGAAATTGAAGGTTTTTCTTTCATAGGAACTGATGCTATGTGAGCATATATTAATTGTTTTTGTTAGGCAGTGACTTTAATAATGCAGTTCTTGTAACTTGCACGTGTGGGTTAGCATTTATGATACATGAAAAGTAGAACATTTGATAATAATCAAGTTCTATTGGATGAAACATATTCAAACAAAACAGTGAATACTAAATGGAATACTTTACGTTGCCACTAGCTAGTAACGACATAAACAATATATGTTTATTTCTCCTATCAAATGTGGGATATAATATCCATATTCCCTGTTAGTCCGCGGATAATCTTGGTTTTATTTAGAATATTTAGACCTTGTCATTGTTAAGCTATTATTTTTCCTTTGTTTAGACCCCTATTGTCTTTAGGTTTAGTAGGTTACAGGTCACTTACACAGAGATAGAGATGTAACACGATTCTTTATGTAAATAGTCAGTTTGAGTATTACAAGTTCTTAAAATGTGAACTTTAAATATCTAAGTGTTTGAACTTTTACTTTGGGTAAACGCTGTCTACAAACTGTAAGTAATATTCGCTTGTCCTACGATTGAATGTTCCTCAAGAATAATTCATGCAAACGTTTTACTTTGTCAATCGAGTTCGAGTATAATAAGCATTGTACTTAAAGTGACATTATGGGCATCTATCTTACAGTTTATAGGTGTCTATCGGAACCGTTGTTTATGTTTGGTGTTTTCACTTCATATACACTTATATTTGTTAATGCAGCATCAGCATACTAAAACAATATCCCGATAGAGAAAAATAATGCATTTGAGTATCAACCGTACTTTCGTTTGACAACTGTTCATGCATGTACGATATGAAGCTTAATTTAGTTTTTTGTGCAGATTCGTTCATACGACACAAAGACACTATTTTGTTTCACGGATCATTTCGGTTTAGAGGACTGGGTGAGTCAAGTAAAATATCGAATATAATATATACCTTTTATAAACAACTGGTAGAAAGATGAGTTGCAGATACTTGGTCAGTAACCACATTTTAGCTAACTCTTTTTGCCTGTTAATTGTTTTCAGCTCAATTCGACATTGAACAATGCCCATAATATCACTTTAAATTAGACATATTTCATAAGCTCATTTTATTTGATATAAAGTATTTAAAATGACCTGCATAGTTTATATTCAGCCTTGAATTTGAGTCTTGGCGTCCAAAATTCCCCAAAATGTGTGTATTTTACGCTTCGTTCATAGCTAAATGACCGTTACTATTTACATGAATGAAAAGGAATACATCGTGTCTGCGACCTTTGTTGGTACAATTATTGCCTTTTTTCCTTACAAAAATTTAGTTGTAGAAAGTATTGCTTTCAAGTCCGCTTGAAATATTGTGAAAATGTTGTTCAAACATTAAGAGATGTATGACTTTTGTGAGAAGGTGAAATGCATCTGTAGTAAGCTATATATTGATGTTGGCGATTGTTTTTTGCATATGTACTACAATTAAACTGTAATTCACTTGTTCGTTCCGGATGAAGCGCATTTCATCAAACATGTGATTCAATATATCATAAAATGAACTGTTAATAGAATCTTGCTTTGATATGCAATGATATAACGGTACGCTTTGTCGTGTGTTTGCCCGGTCCTTTATGGCGCTTAACCGGTTTTCCCACGGGCATGGAAAAATCGTCAATTTATATGTTTCTTTCATTTGTGTCATCTACACACACATATTCAATACAGTTACCACTTAGGTCCATAAATATTCACAATTATGGTGGGTGTTTATCACAGAATAGAAATAAATTATTATTTTGCGCTAGCACATTCCACGATATTAACACTGCATCATGTGAACGGAAGTAACAGTTGATAGTTGACGTGCGTGATTTTGTAATGCTACTATATACAAATATCATGTAAAGAGGTAATGAAAAATGTTATAAAAGATAATTCTGGAGTTGGGTGAAAATTTCTTCAAAATACCCGTTTGAGCACAGACTTGAAAACACCATATTTTATACACATGCATGCATACATAATCAGTATACATACTTAATTGGAGTTTCATCCATTTAAGGTAGCGCACCCGTTATGATTTCCAGCGGTTTCTTCTAAGATCGAAGAGCTTTTTTACCTGTTTACTTATGGATTTATAATTTAAGCAGGTACTAATGTGAAGTTGTCGTGGCCGAGTGGTCAAGGCGATAGACTAGAAATATGTTGGGATCTTCTCGCGCAGGTTCGAATCCTGCCGACAACGCATACTTTTTGCGACGCGTTTTTTGTTCTAACGTAATTTGATATAATATAGCATATAAGCATATAAGCTTTGTTTATTGTTAAAGAAGTTGCAATGGTTATGCACATTCTTCAATTTTTAAAACTAAAACAACGTTATGGCTTAATTGGTTGATTAACTGCTGAAAATACGAATCATACATATTAATTATATTTTTATTTAAACAAGTAAACGGTAAATATGTCTATTTCTTGGTATTTTTGCTTTATATAATGTATCTATACACACTTAGTTCAAAATATCTTAAATGAAGCTCTTTTGAATTTTAGGACACTTTGTTTTTTTACCAACCCAATTTCTACTTGGCTGAAACCGCGTACATTTCATAGCGCTCTTTCATAGATCCAAGTTTAAAAAAATGTCTGTAAAATAATACTTATTTCATTTTGTTTAAACTTTAAACACAATTACTGCACCTGTACACACCAATTGCATGCACATATTTGGAAATCTGGGTGAATTATTGAACTTTCATATACTCAGAGGTGTAAATAAACTGGACAAAAGCCGAGCGTGGGGTGGTTCTGAAAAAATCAGTATATATTTTTTGAAAGCACGGAAAGCCTACATAAAATTGTGCATGTACATGAAAGTCAGTAAAATGATGCTTATTAAGAAACTAATACATAAGATTAGATTTGGAAAGGTGCAAATTACGGATGCGCTACCTTAACGAAAATTTAATAATGGCATAAATATCGATCATGCTCAGCAACAACGTTATGTTATAAATAAACATGAGCACAAATGGTTCCCATATTTCACTTTGGAAAACGAACTAAGAGGACAAAGCTACTTTATCTATGGACATACGAATTTAATATTATAAGTATTATTACGTGGAAAACTAATGGTTATTCAGTGTTAGATACAACAACAACAACAACAAGATTTATTCAGCTGTAAAGCTTATACAAGCTCATAGCCTACATTATATATGCATTATACAATTTATAAGTAATGTTAGAAGATACAAATTGGACGATAGTGTTATGAATGGGTTAACATGGTTAGTTATGAAGGGAATACATAATTGCATCTGATATTGCAACTGCACATCTTATATTTACTAAAAAAAAAAATATTTACTAATTACTTACAAGACATACGACTGGAAGAATGTTCACTATTTTTTGGAGAAATAAACATTTTTGAATACGAGTGTTATATGTGGGTGTGTCTGAAATAACAATTCTAAGAATCTAATCTACGTGGAATATTTTAAATAAATTACTTTAAACATTTAAGTAAATTACGTAATGAACTGTTTCGTCATATTATAATACAATTCTTTTATATGTATGTTATGATATATATATACAACAACAACAACAATTCATCAATGAAGCTAATACGAGTTCATAGCCTTCACATATGAAAATGAGCATTAATTTAATATATACAAGAATGCAACAAACAACAACATGTATTCATCAATAAAGCCTATACAAGTTTATAGCCCTCACATATAAAAATGAGTATTTATTATATATATGTGAGTGTAAAACAACATACATTTATTTATCTATAAAGCCTATACAGTTTCATAGCCCTCACATTTGAAAATCAGCATTAATTTTATATTTGCAAGTTATGGCAAAAACACACAAGGTACACATTCCTAACATGTTTATGTTTCAATTTTACCATTAACATCAAGATAACTTATTGATTACTGATTAAATATAGAATTACGAATCGAGATGATGTCTTAAGTTATTTGCTTTGTAAATAAATTTCGCAGTACTTATCATTTCAGTTTGACTTTCGCTGGACATTAATCTTGTAAATTTATTTATTGTTGGACATCTGCAATAGTGCGGTTTGAAAAAAATTGTTCGTAGGTGTGCATATATTGGATATATTAGTATGAGATGATATTCATTTTCTATTACGTTCATGGTGCATAATTTACACTTCCAATTTCCTCGTTCGATATTATTATACCGCCCCCCTTTCTATTTCGAGATTATGTGATGATAAGCGGAACCTGCTAAGTGCGATTCTATATTTTGCTTCATTTACTTTATCTAAATATGATATAAAGTGTAAAATGGTGTTTACATATGCAATACGATGAGAGACGTGGGGAATTTATCACTTCACTATGCCATGTTTGTGTATAAATATCCATTATCCTTTGTTGACAAAGCTGTAACTGTACTTTAGTAATGTTTTGATTGACCCATAGCTCAGACATCCCAATTTTTTCTAGAATGATTTGCACGTGCCAGACGCAGATATGATATTTATTGACAATCCCATGTCTATAATGGACGTGCGAAGCCCAGATTTGATTCCCGTAAGTATTACCGTTATTTGCATCGTTTTTTAACATGTTGTATATNTAAATATCCATTAGCCTTTGTTTACAAAGCTGTAACTGTACTTTAGTAATGTTTTGATTAACCCATAGTTCAGACATCCCAATGTTTTCCAGATTGTTTTTGGCAGGCTAACCCCAGTTTTGATTGCCGTAAGTATTACCGTTATTTGCATCGTTTTTTAACTTGTTGTATATAAGTCGTATCACGTTGCTTTCATTTGACGATAGTACTTTAAACCAGTACTTGGCACTATTTTGTTTTGTATTTCTTTGAAAGGAATTCGTCCTAATTCACCATACAGGGCGCTGGGATTAGTTGACTGATTAACGCATAATATCTTACTTTGGAACTTCGTGATATAATATATCAATAATATGGACGCGTTATTAATATCTTTGTGGTTAATAGTTAAGAATACACGACACTTGTTATTGCTAAAAAACGGAGTGAGAAATAGTGAATTAATGAAATATATTATTTCTCAGCTTTGTAGGGGAATTTATGTATGCGCGCACAACTTACATCCATGTATGGATATCAATATTTATTATAATGTATTTGTAAAAGCCTATTGTCTATAATATGTGTCATTATAGAGGTGAAGGTCATTGTTATAATATCACTCTCGCCGTGTCAACTGAAAACGGCTTAATATCAAAAAAGCCTAAACAAATTGAAGATCTTGCGGAATCAGAATATACATCTTTATAATTCATGCGAGGTGCGTTTTTATGCCCAGTTACATTCGTTTCTGAAAACCATACAAACCACAAACTTAACACCTGCATATTGAATACGAATCCGTTAACCATCGTGATTCTCATCCTTGACACAGTTACATTATACTGTACTCAAGGACCCATTCTGCTTAATAAAAAATAAAGTCAGCTATTTGATAGACATCACATACCTTTATTAAAAAAATTACAGTAAAAGTATAATTGCTCAAAACATTAATAAAGTGTTCATACGAAATTGACAACATACCAATTCAGTTGGATGTGTGCAACCAAATGCCTACTTTCGCTTTGAGTTGAGTGACTGGAAACTCTGGAAAAATGTATTTGTACGTGTTGGTTGGTAAATATGAAACACTTTGTATTTTGTGTTTTACAGAGGGATGTTGCATTCATCATGCGTTATTGCTTGCGTTACAATGATGCAGAATGTGTTAGAGCGTTAGTTCAAGCTAAACAAGGCAATATAATTCAACTTGGATAGAAGCTTCACAATACAAAGAATTATGTGTAAGTAGAACTTTTAGTCAATTTTGGTCAAATGGCTGATAGTTGTGGGTATTTTGTTATTTTAAATTATTTTATATTCGCTGTAGTTATACTAAATTATTTTGCAACAAATGTGTGAGCCAATTTATATCAGCATGTATTGTTTATAAATCCTGTACATTCACCACTAAATAAGGAATACAAATTAATGGCAGACCAAAATATATTGTATATAATTAAAAATAAGCCAGTACTTGGTGAACACGTTTTTTTCTGGCGTCTGACTCTTAAATACCCTTGTTAGAATCAAGGAAATTGAAAAAGAACAAGAAAACATAAGGTCGAAATTTCATTCTTAACATACCGGGTGTGAAACTCCATTAGACCTATGTAAAAACGTATATACACGTCTATGTGCAAGTCACGTAAATGTAGAATCTCTACTTTCATGACATTGTGAACGTTGTCAGCTGCTAATTTCAAATACCAACTCCGATATTTGCAATTGCTAAAAATATCATCCTTATCCAGCANCAAACTTAACACCTGCATATTGAATACGAATCCGGTTAACCATCGTTATTTTCATCCTTGACACAGTTACATTATACTGTACTCAAGGACCCATTCTGCTAAATAAAAAATAAAGTCAGCTATTTGATAGACATCACATACCTTTATTAATAATTTACAGTAAAAGTATAATTGCTCAAAACATTAATAAAGTGTTCATCCGAAATTGACAGCATACCAAATCAGTTGGATGTGTGTAACCAAATGCCTACTTTTGCTTTGAGTTGAGTGACTAGAAACTCTGGAAAAATGTATTTGTACGTGTTGGTTGGTAAATATGAAACACTTGTGTGTATTTTGTGTTTTACAGAGTGATATCGCATTCATCATGTGTTATTGCTTGGGTTTCAATGATGCAGAATGTGTTAGAGCGTTAGTTCAAACTGATGTCAAAATGGATTCAACTATGATAGACGCTTCACAATACGAAGAATTATGTGTAAGTTGAACTGTAAGTCAATTCTGGTCAAATGACTGATAGTTGTGGGCATTTTTTTTTTTTAAATTATTTTATATTCGCGCTTTCGTGATACTTAATTATTTTGCAACAAAGGTGTGAGCAAATTTATATCAACATGTATTGTTTATAAATTCTATGCATTCACCACTAAATAAGAAATACAAATTAATGGCAGACCAATATATATTGTATATTATTTAAAAAAAAAAATGCCAGTGCTAAGTGAACACGTGTTTTTTTCTGGCGTCTGACACTTAATTCTCTTGTTAGAATCTAGGAAATCGAAAACGAACAAGGAAACATAAGATCGAAATTTCATTCTTAACATACCGGGTGTGAAACTCCATTAGACCTATGTAAAAACTTATATCCACGTCTATGTGCAAGTCACGTAAATGGTGAATCTCTACTTTCATGACATTGTGAACGTTGTCGGCTGCTTATTTCAAAAACCAACTCCGATATTCGCAATTGCTAAAAATATCATCCTTATTCAGCAAAACTAAAGGTTAAAAAAGGCGAAACTTATATAAACGCCAGTGAAACAATTTTGAATATTTAAAAGGTTATGTACGTTTTATTTTGTATTTTGCTATTTCAGGATAATAATGATGGATTGCTGAAACGTTTGAAGTCACAGGTAAAGTTATATCTATATGTAAATTTAACTCGTTAATGCTAAATAAAGATTGGTTTCCGCCGTACACATGTTAACATATCATTATACGGCCAGTGCATTTCAAATAGTGATGGTCTGTTTGAATTGTTCAGCCATTATGTTCTTCCGATAACAAGGGACGAATTTAATAGAGTACATATAGTTATTTCTCATAGTAAAAAAATGTGAACTTTCGGAGCTTCTCATCATACACACACTTACTGTTTAATTACTAATGCTATTTTTACTCGCTTAAAAGTTCACCACAACCACTAAAACCTTTTTCTCTCGAAATCGACCTCTAACTTCGATATTAATTATACTACAGCATAGCATAATACACATGTGATACTACTATAAGTATTTTGTGTCTTTTAGATTAAACGCGTTTGCCGTTAGATTCTACGTATTAAGTAATAACGTAATATGATACAAACAATTTTCCGTCTGTTTTTTCTTTCAAATTAAAAATAGGTAATTCAGCAGCGCTGGCGAATCACGAAGAGCCCTACTTTAAACATATATCTATCCTATTTTCTACCAAATTGCCTTTTAAACTTGTCTCAGTCATTATTTCTTCTTGAATATTTTGCGTTTAATAAAATAAAATCAGCCTATACAATTGTACTTGTATAATTTATATTGGGTAAAAAAACGATTAGTTGGTACCCGAATCTAGATGCAAAAAAATGAAATTTGTACAAAAGCAGCAGGAAGACATTAATTGACGTCGCGTATACATATGACTTCATTCTATTAAAATATTACCTGTAAACATGCTCTACATGCATTTGTTTAAAAAGGTTATTGACATGAGGCCATTACATTTATCAGACACTCACTGTCAGAAGAGTATGTCGCGGTCAATAAGCCTGTCTTCTAGTGTGGCTGATAGTGATATATTTCATCGAAATGTATAAAAAAGTAATATTATATTGGGTCTGGTTTGTAAAAGTAACCTTTATGTTTCTTTGCGTGACGTTTTGTGCAGTTTGTGTGTGGATGAGGGCAAAGCAACAAATCAAGAGCATCAAACATTACAAAATATTTCCCATTTGTTTTAACAAAGTGCTAAAGTTGGTAACACAAATTTACATAGTACATTAAGTTATCAACCGTTACACATCATATGCAGCTATTTGATACAATAAACCGTTTTTGCTAGTATCGTTTTATGTTTCAATATGATGCTAGTGGTCGGAATTATTGTTAAGGCAATGATAGCGGTCGGTGGGCTGTGGTATATTTCTTCTTTCTAGGTTAATAATCAATATAGATCGGCAGAAGTAAGTGGCTACTTTTTTCGTTTAAGATATGAATGAAAATACAAAGTTTTTATTAATCATGATGCGTTAGTCGTTTTTATCCCATCATCAGACGTGCATTGTCGAAATAAACCACTGTGGTATATATTTTCCTTTATTTCGGCAATGCTGAAATATAGCTGTCATGCGCGGCGGACTCGTATATCATTAATTTGTGGTGGATTGTCATATTACCCGGAATCAACTATAAAGTAATCAGTTTTAGTAAAATCGATTCAGATTCATCAAAACAAACAATTTGCTACCAAGATGTAATATATTTGAAACACAACATGCAACAAAAACAGCAAAAAAAAAACAATGTTTTACAATTATTAAGTGCGTTTGCTCATGACGTCATTATTAACACGTCAAACGACAAAAGTCATATTCTTTCCCGCTAAAGCTGCATTTTTTTAGTGTATTTTTTTTATTATATTTTTTTTAAATCGTGGACGTTAAGGTATCATGAACAGAAAAAAAACAGGTTAGTGCCTGATCTTTTTTGTAATATTTCAGGCTCGGCACGAATACAATAATAAAAGAATGTCTGCTTAAAATAACTTTGGGATTTTTCGTGTAGTTCTATTTTTATTTTCTATTTTTAAAGAAATAATTGACGAAAGAATAAATCGAATACTAGGTCGGTGCCGAATACAGCGAAGTTTTTTTGTTCGGCCCGAAAATCTGCACCACAATCCAAGGCTAATGGTTAAGATTGTATAAGCCTCGCAAAATAAACTTCGGTTTTTTCGGCAACGATCTAGTTACTCTACATCTAAACTATTGAAATATCAAACAGAAAAGAAAAATAGGAAACATATTTTAGTACAACTATTCAAAGGTCAGTTAAAGTTAATAAAACAGTAACTTGTGGTAAGTCGTCAATGCTGTAGGAAGCTCTAGGTAACACTACGTACCAGTTGCTTTTACGTTCGTACCATATCATGACACAGTAAACCCACTATAATTGGCCTCGATCAAATTGTATTTGCAGGACCCGATTTTGTGGGTCATGCAGAGAGTGATGGCGCGCCCAGTGCTAGGCGAAGTCGAAGGTAATATGATATTGAAATTATTTAAATTAATTTGTATCATTCACTACGATCTCTGCCTGGTAACAAAACTACCTCTTGTTTTAATATTTATGCTTCCCGAAATAAAATTTCGGCGGAGCATATAGTTGCCAGTTTGTCCTTCCTTCCTTCCTGACTTCCTTACTTCCCTACTTCCGTCACACTTTTGTTACAGTTTCTCATAGCATCTTCAATACCTAACCGATCTCTTACATATTTGGCATGTAGGTACCTTGCATGGACCTCTACCTTTTGATGAGGTTTGAGGTCACTGAGGTCAAGGTCAAGGTCACTGAGGCTGATAATAGATTTTTCCGTCACTCTTTTTTTAAAGTTTCTCATAGCACCTTCAAAACTTAACCGATCTCTTTCATATTTAGCATGTAGGTACCTTGCATGGACCTCTACCTTTTGATGAGGTTTAAGGTCACTGGGGTCAAGGGAAGGTCACTGAGGCTGATAATATATTTTTCCGTCACTCTTTTGTTTAAGGTGATTATTAACACATAGATTGCAAAGCGCATCAACGGGGAGCATCCGTCAGTTCCCTGATATTTTTGTTATATCACGTCAACAGGGTCTATATCAGTCAAGGTTGGAAGGTATGCCAAACTGTTCGGAATCAACAATACAGTCATACGTTAGGTTTACTAAATTCAGATTCACAAAACAAACAGGCCGATACCAGTATGTTATCTTTTTGAGGTAACAATCAATAAAAACAGACAAATATGTTATAAACATATTTTACACAAGTGCACATGATTTCATGATTTTCATCGCTCGCAAACGTCATACAACATATTCATTCCCGATACAAATCAAGCGTCGTATTGATTCGATTGTATTAATCCTTTTAAAATGTTCACGTAGAGGTCGGATAAACATAATACAGAATACCGCCCTATCGTTTCGCAATATATCAGGCCCCCTAAGCATACAACAACGTCTCGGCAAACTTCTCCGTAATTTTGTTGTAAGTATCACCTGATACATTACTGAATGATAGCGAATTAACACATTATTATCATTTTAATTTCATGTATATGTCCTATTTAGATCACTTCTCTTCCACGAAATAAACAACACGGCCTTATGCGATGTATTGATAGTAATTCCTTGAAATTATATTTTATATCTTTAGTTTGAATATTATCAATTAAAATAAACATTAAGTNTCTTCCACGAAATAAACAACACGGCCTTATGCGATTTATTGATAGTAATTCCTTGAAATTATATTTTATATCTTTAGTTTGAACATTATCAATTAAAAAAAACATTAAGTATGTTTCAAGCAAAAAAGCCGACAATGTCGAAGGAAATAATAAAAAGCGCATTGATTCGAAATTCTACGACGTCCTTAAAGAAGTTCACAGCTGCAGATCTTCAGGATAAAACCCCCACCCCATCCTAAGTTCAACGAGAACACTCTCGTCGCAGATAAAATTGTGGGAAGGTTGGCAAAGAACTTTGAACTTCCCATCCAGCTTCAATAATAAGGGCATACATCGTCTCCCCAAGTTTCATTCCACGAGAGACCGGGTGACCCTCCCAGCATGCTTGAGACCCGAAAAGTTATACGCCTTCAATCCAATGGCAGTGCATTGTGAACTGACGCAATCCCAGCTGAGGTTTACAATGAGGGAGGAACAGCCATTACTGCAAGGCTCAACCAGATGTTGCTTCGTAAGTGGGAGCAAGAGGCAATTTCCCAGGCATTCAAAGACGCTTCCATCATGCATGTGTACACGTACAAAGGAAACATACAGGTATGCGACAGCTACAAAGGTGTATCCCTGATCCCTGTTGCAAGGGAAATCCTTGTGAGTATCTTGCTTAATCGTCTGATTGCTCACTTTGACTATTAACTCTTACCTTAAAGGCATTGTGGACTCAGCAAGAAACTAGAAACCATCGGCATGGAGTTTGTTGCCAAGTAGCTCCAAGAAAAGTGTCATGAACAAAACACTAACCTGTTCTCAACCTATGTCGACCTTAAAAAGGCTTTTGCAATTGTAAGCAGAGAGTGTCAGTTGAAGATCATGGTCAAGAACGGATGCCCAAGGATATGCATTGTCCTGTAACAATAAACCCACGAAGGGATGAAGAATGCAGGACAGCGGAGGATCATCTTAACCATTTCCTGTTACAAACGGGGTCATGCAAGGCTGCGTCCTGGCACCGACAGTGTTTAGCATAATGTTTTCCACCATACTCACAAACGCGTTCAGAGACCAGGATGTTGGTGTTAATCTGAGATACCGCATAGATTGTTCAACTGTTCAACCTTTTGTTTATTCTTGAACGAAATTGCAAATGTAAACATTGTTAAGATTATAATGCAAATTGTAACCTAAACAAATTGTATTCAGTATATACAAGTTGTGCAAAAGGTTTAGTTGTTGAAAACATGGTTTACATAGCTCGCACACATTTAAGAATTCATATCGGCGAAGTATGATTTATTTGTTGGACAGACGGGATTAATCTAAAAACATCGAAATTATGTAATGTATCATCAATCAGTTAGAATGCATATTCATTCAAATAGTATCGATAAGCGTTTTGTTAGTCACAAAACTTATTAAGATTAAATAGAAACCTTAAGTGAGCATAAATANAGCTCCAAGAAAAGTGTCATGAACAAAACACTAACCTGTTCTCAACCTATGTCGACCTTAAAAAGGCTTTTGCAATTGTAAGCAGAGAGTGTCAGTTGAAGATCATGGTCAAGAACGGATGCCCAAGGATATGCATTGTCCTGTAACAATAAACCCACGAAGGGATGAAGAATGCAGGACAGCGGAGGATCATCTTAACCATTTCCTGTTACAAACGGGGTCATGCAAGGCTGCGTCCTGGCACCGACAGTGTTTAGCATAATGTTTTCCACCATACTCACAAACGCGTTCAGAGACCAGGATGTTGGTGTTAATCTGAGATACCGCATAGATTGTTCAACTGTTCAACCTTTTGTTTATTCTTGAACGAAATTGCAAATGTAAACATTGTTAAGATTATAATGCAAATTGTAACCTAAACAAATTGTATTCAGTATATACAAGTTGTGCAAAAGGTTTAGTTGTTGAAAACATGGTTTACATAGCTCGCACACATTTAAGAATTCATATCGGCGAAGTATGATTTATTTGTTGGACAGACGGGATTAATCTAAAAACATCGAAATTATGTAATGTATCATCAATCAGTTAGAATGCATATTCATTCAAATAGTATCGATAAGCGTTTTGTTAGTCACAAAACTTATTAAGATTAAATAGAAACCTTAAGTGAGCATAAATACATAAAACAGCATATATTAACTGAAATAAACATTACACCAATATGTTCGTTCTATATGTATAATTCGCACTGCCATCGAATTTAACGAATCGACACTTTTTGCTTCATGGTATTGTATTTCACTTAACGTTTGTTCTAAACATAATCCATTTAAACTAATGATAATATATACAATTTTAAGAACCAACACAATATCTTACTCAATCGGCAACAATCAACACGGTATGATGAAATACTGATGCAAAACGAATTTTCGGCTATTTAAATAGTTTCTGAATACTTTTCATATACTAGGTTTCGAGATCGAAGTGGATATATTGTTATTACAAAATAAACATACACATATTATTGGTTTGGATTACCTCATATTTTCGATTTGTCTTGCCTATAAATCTTTTCTTATCATAAGCCGATCGTGTTTATGAAATGGCGTATGTTCGATAAACTGCTAGATATGTCTTGTTATTACACATTGACATTAATATGGTATTCTCTTTATCCTACAACATTTAAAAAACTACCAACGGCCACCGGAAAAACTTTGCGAAACCAAAATTTCGTAAACTCAAGTACCCTTTTTCTTGAAGATTTGCTTCTTTGAGATAACGCATGCGATAAAAATCTTATTTTTTATTAATAATTAAGTATTTTTGCTTAAACAATGCGTTTTTTTCACTATGAAATTTATTTGCAAAATTGTTCTCCCATGGAATTTTTGCATTTACTCATGGGGTTTTTCTTTTTTCCAAGGGATTTTTTGTTTTTCCGATGGGATTTATTTCCAGCTTTTAACGGGAAAAAAATCCATGAGATTTTAAAAATACACAGATTACGCTTGTGTATGCTTAGTTATCGATTTTAAGGGCGATGTATCGCATATATACGGGCGACTGTCTAATTTTTTTTAAACGCGACGGTCGATAGACGATTTTATTAGAATGCGACAGTCGCCCTTTTATATGCGATGTCTTCCCCTTTGAACACGACAACACGACCGTCGCAATTTACGAACGCGACCGTTGCCCTTTATGCATGCGACCGTCGCCCTTTTATATGCGATATCTCGTCCTTTTAGAACGCGACAAGCGAGATTTTAGATGTCACTATCCGGATTCCTTACTATATGACATGCACTTCGTTATTGTTAATGTAGTCGTGAAGCTCATACAATTTGTGATTGGTCTTATGACTGCCAAGCCCTCGGGCGTTCCAAGACAAAACGGTAAGGTTGGAAATATTGTGATTTCTGTCGCAGACATTTGGGGATGTTTGTTGCTAAATTGTACGAGCTAAACTGGAAGTATCTTAGTAAATAACATACGCTTGACGGAAAAAAGATCGGAAACGGCGGCGCGAGCTCGTGCCTTTTTGCGGTGGCTATGACGCATGAGAGGGGTCGATTATTTGCGTAATCGGTCCTTAAGAATATGCAGGGGCGATCACGCGGGATGTTCTTGTTGCCTGTAGTGTTGTTTCTGATGGCTCCAGAAGAGCTATAACGGAGCCGTATATGACATTAGATACATAAGATACATTTTCGCATAACGCGGGTCTTTGGATCTTAATAATGTGTACATGACTTTAAATGTTTTATAGAAACAGTATTTTGCATGTTATTACGGTCAGGCTAGTGTATAACGTCAATATTATTAATGTCATTGGACTTTTGACCTCAAGGTTATTTATCAGCTTGTGTGTTAAGTATGACAGCTTTGTCTATACAAAAGAGATGCATTTAAACTGGTACATCGCTGTAATATTCACCAATAGGTCTCGAATATCGACCTCAGCAAACTATATTAGTTGCATAAACGTATATTCATATAATTATTATAAATATTCATAAAATACTTATAATGATTATTCCAATCAGTATTCCAATGATTATTAAAATGAATAAAATAATGATAACGATAATAACGATAATGGTACTACTACTACTACTACCACTACTACTACTACTACTACTACTACTACTACTACAACTACTACTACTACTACTACTACTACTACTACTACTACTACTACTACTACTACTACTACTACTACTACTGCTACTAATGCTACTAATGCTACTACTGCTACTACTGCTAATACTGCTACTACTGCTACTACTGCTACTACTGCTACTTCTGCTGCTACTGCTGCAAATGCTGCTACTGCTGCTACTGCTGCTACCGCTGATACTGCTGCTTCTGCTGCTACTACTGCTACTACTGCTACTACTGCTACTACTGATGCTACTGCTACTACTGTTACTACTGCTACTACTGCTACTACTGTTACTACTGCTACTACTGCTACTACTGCTTCTACTGCTTCTACTGCTTCTACTGCTTCTCCTGCTTCTCCTACTTCTCCTACTTCTCCTACTTCTCCTTCTTCTACTACTTCTCCTACTTCTCCTACTTCTACAACTTCTACTATTTCTACTACTTCTACTATTTCTACTTCTTCTACTACTTCTAATACTTCTACTACTTCTACTTATACTGATAGTGCAACTGCTGCTGCTGCTGTTGCTACTGCTACTGCTACTACTACTACTACTACTTCTATTACTACTACTACTACTAATACTACTACTTATTATTATTACTATTATTATTTTATTTATTTTTTTATTTTTTTCAAACACGAGTAAACGCTTTTAAATGATGTAGGTTTTTGATTATTTGATTGGAAGTTACTTGAATTAATCTCTCAAAATAATAAAAAATAATCTCATGAGATTTTTACACATTTGTAAAATGGAATTTTTATTACTCAAAATCTTAACTGCTTGTCCTCATAAAATGATTATAAAATCTTTTAATAACGTTTGAATACTTAAATACGCGAAGATAACCCGTTTTTAAAGATGCCAAACATCCCATGGTATTTTTTTCCAGTCCTGAATTTATGGGAGAAAAATCCTATTGGAAAAAAATCCCATTGAAATTGGAAAAAATCCCATGGAAAAATGCAAAATTCCCATGGGAACAGCAACTTTGCTTATGAATTTCATAGTGACAAAAAACACATTTTCTGTGCAAAAATAAGTAATTTTTAATAAAAAAAAAAGACTTTTATCGCACGCTTTATCAAAAAGAAGCAAATCTTGAAGAAAAAGGGTACGTGAGTTTGCGAAATTTTGGTTTCGCAAAGTTTTTCCGGTGGCCGTTTAACCCGTTAAATTGCTAAAAACAATAGCAAAAAAACCAGATAAATTTAACTCAAACTAACTATGTGTAGTAATATCAAAATTATTTCCAAGGTACAAAATGTTTTCCCATACGTCAGGCATGATGCAGCATTTATCCTCGTCGATATTGTTACATTTTCTCGATACACAACTCTTCTTCGAACACATTTGTTACTTACTTAAATATTATTGATAAAATTTAAATCTCTACTGTCTCTTGTTCTTCTCACCAAAGTTGGTGCATGTATCAAAGTCACTATGTTTATATTCGTATAGTGTTCTTTGCTTCCATCGCGATCCTCCTTTTAATTATAAAATCAGTTTGTTTAAGCAGGCAATTCTTTGTGTATAGCCATTATTGGATCAACTAACTAACAAACGACCTATTCACCAAAGGAATTACAATTTAAATTTCACGTCATTTTCCATTGAAAAGTAGAATAACAATGCACCGAAAATTAAAGATTTTAATACTCTGTGGAGTCACCGACACTGTTCTTAATTCGTCCATTGTTCAACAAAAGCCCTCCATTAATATCATCGCGTTATTCGAGTACATTCTACATTATTTAAGAAACTTACCGGTTTCATATATTCCAACACACGTGTTCGCATTTTATTTAAATAACCCGTCCTGAAATGCAAAAACACACACGTCGAATGCAAGTGCGTTTTAAAGGGGCCTGACATGTTATGAAGTTTTTCATTAAATGCTTTATATTGATAAATTTAAATATTGGATATAAAAAGCTCCANTTGTGCATACATTTTTTATTTATTTAATTCTTAGTGTTATCATACAAAACAATCGAAAACACTATACAAAAGAAAGTTTGTCACATTTAAATATTTGAAAGCCATGTTTTCATTGATGCTGGTTTTGATTTGCGTTGCATTAAACCGGAAATCATACGTGGATGTAGATTTATTAAATGTCATGGTCAATGTTTTGTGTTTTACTCCAGGTGCTTTAAGTTGGCAAGGTAATGGTTCTTGTGTATTGGGATTGGAATTCCAAGCCAAAGTCGAATTCCTTACTCTGCATTTGGTATCTTACCTTTGGCTAGTATCTATCTTAGGTTGAATACCTAGCTTGGTATTGGCCATTCAAACTATTGCGAATTAAGAGACAGGTTCTTATACCAAGATGTGTACTAGGTATTCTTAATTTTGCGAATATAAAGATTGGGTCAAATTCCCAGCTGGTTAGTGGGTATATTTGCGAATTCGAGTCGAATTTCCAACTGTATATTGGATATTCGGGCTAATTCAAATATACAGCCATGATAAAATATCGTGTACCCGAGCTTAATGGAATACCGAGCTTAGATCGATTATCGATCAAAAACGTGAAAAAAACATCATTTTGAAAAATAGTTTTAATATACAGTGTAGATTCTAAACAGTCATTTCATTAGACTGTGTTATTCAGGCAATTTACAAAGGGGTGCTTGCCTGTGTCCGTGGTTGTTTTGTGTTGCGACTAAATCCAACGTATTGATTATATACTTTAACTAGCATGTCAACTGTGTGTATTCCAACATTTGAGTTCGCTTTTTGGACATGTTAAAAAGGAGTTATGATCCTTTTTAAAAGTATAAAAAACATGTGTTGACTTGTTTCGCACCTAAAGCTAAATATTTATCTGCTACTACTACCAGAGTGATGAAATTGTACAAACTTTATAGCCAGCATGCGATCTTTAACAGCTCATTATTTTAGGTTTTCTTTTTTTTTAATCGAAGTAAAAGCCCTTCGTGTACCAAATTTTGTATTGTGTACCTTATGTCACGCCTAGCTTAAAATTTGTTGCGGCCTTAGGTATGAAACGTTAAAACATATTTACAAGCATGGGAACTTGGGCATATTGGTAGTTTGAGTAATAAGACGAATGTTGATTGTGGCGACATCCGTTTTCTGAGGTTTGACGTCACGTTCATGTACCGACTTGATATGCGAAACGACTTTATATTTCATTGGTAGAGTAAGATATTAGCAAATCAATTGTTTTTTATTATAAAAACTTAAATAGCATTGCTATGTAAAATTGAAAAAAAAAGATTGATTTTGTTGAAAAGTGCGCTCTAAATCTTTGCTTATTTTTTCTGCGTGCGATAATAAAACTACCAACTGTCTGTTAAATAAAATGTGCCTCAAGGTGGTAATATATTCATAGAATATTGGTTTTTTATATTAAAGTGAAATGCTTGTGTTGATTGATATTTCACTGTTTTGTTTTCATTTTCATTTTATCGTCAGCATCCACTCTTCATGGCCCTCATTGCACACAACTTATGCAAGGCGGTGAAAAAGCAAACAGACGATAATGTTCTTATTGCCGAAATGGAAAAAGAATTGAGGTAGGGTACATCGGACATGCACATAAATAACGTTAATAAAATACAAGTGAAGAATTTTAAAACATATCCATAATGAATAAAAGCAAATGCAAAGTTATGCTGGTCGGCTGCAAAAACTCAATTAGCCGCTCAGGGACGAAAATCATTATTTGCCATTAAATAATACCAAATTCCGTGCGGATATTTCTGCTGTACTGAATTCTTTAAATTATTTGATGCCATGGTTAAACCAATACTCACATTCGGATCGGAAATCTGGGGATTCACATATAGTGATTCCATAGAGCGTGCACAAATAGAAGCTTGCAAGTACTTTCTGGGCGTTAAAACTGCGGTGAATAACTGTGTAGCTTTAGGAGAATGTGGCCGTTTACCAATGTACGTCATTTATCAATCGAAATGTATTAAATACTGGTGTAAACTTCTCCAGATGCCTGATAGAAGATATCCAAAACACTGTTATAAAATGTTAAAGTCATTAGATGATATTGGAAGGCGAAATTGGGCTAAGGATGTAAATGAGCTTCTTTTTAAATATGGGTTCGGCTTTATTTGGCTCTTACAGGATGTTGGTGATATTGATTTATTCATGATTCTTTTTAAACAACGTCTGACTGATTGTGCAACTCAATCCTGGCACGAAAACATAGATGATTCTCCTAGATGCGATACTTACAGGCAATTCAAAAGTTTATTAAACACAGAACGATATTTAAACATTGCAATCCCATTTCATTGCAGACAAGCGTTAGCGAGATTTCGTTGTTCGAGCCATAGGTTTCAAATAGAGTTAGGTCGACAATTAGGAATACCAANCCAAATTATTAATTCGTTTCGCGTTGCAACGCTTTATAATTTTCGGGTTTTAAAATTGTCGAAATATGCATATTATGGCTAGTTTAGAGCATGATAAATGTTCAGTATTACTGTTTCCTCACAGATATCATTAATATAACGGCAATAAGCGAATCTGAAACAACTTTTTTCAATTTTGTCAATTACACCAACCGTGAAAAGGCCCCTTTAAATATGTTAAATATTTTGGGGTTAAACTACTAGACACAGAAATGACGTAAAACGAGGTACGTCATTCATTTTGTTATCGAGTGAAAGAAAACAGTCATATTGAAAGCAGGTTATGTTATATATTAAAAAAAGAATTTATTTAAAATTATCGCTAAAACACGTCTTCAGATGAATATACATTAAACACAACAAGGAAAAGGTCGTTGTTGAGATATACGGTTAGTAGCCGATCGTGTATGGGATATACACCCTTAGTAATTTCATGCTCCATACACAATCAGTTACTAACAGTGTTACAAGTGGTCACTTGCTTTAAATAATATACAAGCGATTGGTTATAAGAATTGTTAGTCTGATAATGTGTCACGATTTTAATTATTCATATATATTTGTACACCAATGAAGTTAACGTAACGGAGTATTCTATAATAAAAATAAAGTCATCATTATCTGTAAATAAACATCCAAGTGGGTTAGATTTTAAGAAAATGACAAAATATTGTATTACTTTTGATTTTAAATATGTCATAATAATTGTAATATCAAGTGTGCATAAATACGACAATTACTTCAATATTAAACACTTATTAAACACACGGATTGTTATTTTGTACATTTTTTTTTCTTTTAACATGTGATTTCTGAAAATAAGTTTGTCTTTATATGTGGTATTTCTGCAATCGCAATCACAACATCTGTCTGACTTTTAAATCGTTTGTTCTCTCTGATAACGTTCAAAAATATGAATCAGTAAAACGAATATTTTTTCATTATCAACAAGCATTTTACAAAGATTCCGTTAACCTGTTTTAAGAGCATGTTCTGTTGTTGATCGTTATGCGTTTTACAATTAAAGAGCGACTGAGTGTCGTGTTGTAGCAAATGCCTTGAATAGAAAACTAATATATTTTATTAATATATCACATACTTTAAATCGACTTCATACAATATTTATTTTAAACGACATGCATTAGTATAGTAATAAATTCAGATCATCTAAAGTTTAATTCATGTAAATACCAATTGATTCTCCGAAATTTATTTTAAGGCCTCGACGCCTGGGAACCTGTGACATACCCAGCTGATAAACAGCCGAAAACTGAAGATGTATTGCCATACTGGGAGTACATGTTTATTTGGACTTTATTGTTGCGTAAACACGACATGGCGAAAATACTCTGGACTAAAACAGAGGTAAATAATTGTCATTGCATTACACTAGAATACTTTAAGTTACATCGCCTGACAGCAGTGCTTGCCAGATCGAGCTAAATTGATTGCAATTTCGAGATGTATTTTATTAATTATTGAATACATACGATTGTGTGTGTGTTTGTTAAAGATGATCACTTTAATTCGTGTGTTGACCGTCACATCAACGGTATATTGAACTGTCCACCCACTTCCACCTATATATATACTTAATCATAATTTAATTTAAGTTCCAGCATGTAGAACCCAAAGTTACAAAGAGCACCTACTAAGTGGGGTTTCCAACGTTCAACAATTTTCTTTATAAACTATTAATTGCTTTGGAATGTTCCCTTGCTTTTCAAATATAGTAAGCGCAGACATGTCAAAGTTCAAAGATTATTACATTTATTAATATCGAAATGGGCGATTACATGTGTTGGGGTATTTTGAAAAGGTTCACAGGTCAGATCCTATTTACAGTTGTCTTAATTAATGTTGTTTACTCGTTTTATTAATTAAGATCAAGATAAAAAAATTGTAGTGTAAGTTGGTTACTTTTCTCTTGTTCTTTTTCGAATAAGGAATAAGTAACAGGCCATCATTCCTTATTAAGCTAAACATATTTGATACAACGTTTTTAAGAAAATAAGTCATACAATTCTTAAGTAAATATATACTAACTAACTGTAATATCTTAACTTTTATGTATTACGTTACAATTTCACGTTTTTTCTTCGCTTGCACAAATAAAATCTCGTTTAAACCGTCATTTTCTACTCGAATGCTTATACACATAAACAAAATAAGCATATATCATGTTTTTTTTCATTTATTTGATAAAACATGCATTCAGTACATTTCAAAATGTTCGTTTGTATTTATAATATAATTCATTTTTTGCGTCTTAATAAGTAAAAGGGAACCAATTGCTTATTCAAGCCGAATAAGTAACTGGCATTTTCTTACTTAAAAATCAATTAAATTGATCCAAAGTGTACAACAAATCAATAAACATTATTGACTATTTATGTAAGATATTTAAAATATTTTCTGCAATACATTTCTACTTAATTTAACTGAATGATAGTTCCATATTCGGTATGAATAAGGAATAATGAACATTTTTTTTTTATTCTTTATTCAAATCGAATAAGGACAACTGGCATTCTCGTAATATAATAAATTGAAATGAACCAACAGAGACAAATGAATAAATTAAAATCATTATAAATGTAAGTTGGTTATCAAAACCATGTATTGAAGTACATTTTTACTTGGTTTAATTTAATTACAACCGAGTTCCGTATTCGGTTTGAAAAAGGAGTAAGTAACTTGTTCCTTATTCATTATTCAAATCGAATAAGGATTTGATATTTTATAACTAAACAAATACATTTAAATAGCAATTGAATACATGAAAATCATGTTTAATGTAGGTTTGCTATCAAAATCATAAGTGCAGTACATTTCTTCTTAGTTTCATTAAATCATAAGCCAGTTCCTTATTCGGTCTGAATACAGAATAAGGAGCTGGTACCTTATTCCTTATTTAAATCGAAAAAGGAACTGGCATTTTCTTATCAAATAAATAATAACATTGAGCCAAAAGAGCTTAAAATTAATGAAAATCATTGTAAATGTACGGTAGGAATCAAATTATAGCTTGCAGTACATTTCTATTTATGGTATTTTTATTTTATTGATAACCCAGTTTATTTTTCGCGACTAAATAAGGAAATAGTAGCCAGTTGGATTTACCTCGGAAAACTTGACTGGTTACCTACGAGACCAGTGCCATTGTTTTGGTTCCTACGACCTTTGATCGTGAGCAAATGTTGAAGGTCGCCGGATGTACCGTTTGCTTCCAATAGCGAAAAAACGCTATCGAAAATGAAGTATTTGCATAAAAACACTCAATTTCAGCGGCATACGATTTTTTTTCATTGAAAAACATAATACAGTGGCATCTCGACGGAACGTTCTAGTCTTCTAACGGAACCTTTGCCGCTGCTTCCGGTACAGTCTGGCTTTCATGGTGACGTCTGTTACTTCTCACTGACGACAGCATTGTCCGAAATATTTGCATTCGGAACAAAAACAGAAAGCAGCTGCTGCACTTAGTTCAGCGAAAGACTGTTACCGTCGAGGTCATCGCAGTTTTGTAGATCCCTAGGTCAATAATCGGGTGCCGAGTTTGAATTTCACCGGATGTACCGTTGGCCTGTATTAACGAGAAAACGCGTAATCGCACTTAAACAAATCTATGAAGAAAACACTATAACAGCAAATATGTACGCAGGTGTTTAAATTATTAAATAAAATAAAATATTGAGGCATGTTGATTAAACTTTAAAGTTTACTTGATGCACGCTGCTTCCGGTACAGCCTTGCTTTCATGGTGACGCATTGAAATCGGTTTACATCATTGATCATATCCCCTTTTAACAGTTTATGTATGATAATGGAAAAAGACCAAATGAACATGTCTAGGATTCAGCTATCGGATAGTTTTCTCCAGAGTTAAGGGTCAGCAAAGACTTCAAGAACTGTCTCAGTTATATAAATAACACATCTTATTTGAAACATCGCCAATTATAATGAATATAAAGCTGTGCTATGCGAGAATGATCCGAATTTAAGTATCCGAAATTATGGCTTCCGTATGAAGAATTAGCGTTAAGTTAGTTCCTTATTCGGAAGTATGTATTTCAGACGATCTCTTTCGGATATTTTATTTTTTAGATGTGGTGTGTTATTTAATCTTGATAATTTTATATGGAAATTATTTGTAACACTTCTGCTGTATATTTTAATTTGCGATGAACGCTGAATAACTAGCATTATCAATACGATAAGACAGTGGCATTTTCGCACTCAAACATAAATTAACAGTATCAAAACATGACTTAATGTAAATGATAATCAGGATATGTGTAAGTTTTAAATAAAAAATACTAATTACAATACTTTTCCACTTAGTTTCATTTAATGGTAAACCAGTTCCTTATTCGACTCGAATAAGTAACTGGGATTTTCTTCTTTAACAAATAATTAAATGAACCAAAACAACCAATGCATCAATGGCAAGCATTTTAAATATAGGTTGAGTATCAAAAACAGTAATTGCAGTACCACTATACACAGTTTTATTTAATGATTACCTAGTGCCTTATTCGATTTGACAGAGGAATACGGAACTGGTTCATTATTCCTTATTCGAATTTACTAAGGATTTGGCATTTTGTTACGAACAAATAAATTCATATGAACCCTTATATGACTTAAATATGAAAAAGGAATTGTTTTCTTTTTCCTTATTCAGTCGCGAAAAGGGACCTGGATTATTAATAAAACCAAACATGTTGAACTGTGCTAGACTGCATTTTTATATCACATAAATGTAAAATAATGTTATATTCTTTAGGTTTTGTTTATTTGAAATTAGTATTCGAATTAGAAAATGCCGGTTCTGTTTACAAAAGAAATCATATCCAAACGCGAAGAAGAAACGAGAATATGTAACGTAAGGAATAAAGTAAATGTATTTGGTTTATTTTGTACTTATTTACTTAAGAATTGTATGCATTATTTTTCCTTAAAACAATATATGAAATATTTTGAGCTTGAATATGGAATAATGAACTGTGCCTTATTCCTTATTTGAAAAAGCTATAATTCACTAGGAAAAAGAAACCAACTTACTCTCTTTAAAAAAAAAACTGTTATTTAATTATAGCATTCCCATTATATAAATATTCATAGGTAGGCGGTATTAGCAACGTATGTGTTTAGTGCAAAACAAAATATAAAACAAACTGGTACAAAAAGCATTTATTTTCGTAGCCTTGATATATTGCTGTCTTCATTCTTTATACGGCAAAGGCACATTCTCTGTTGTCCTTTATTAAATTAAACATGAATATGTGTCGGACAAGTGCGACGGACAAGTAAGCTAGGTATGTAATTATAACCCTTATGTACCTTTTAAAATGTTACATGAACGGCTATATTACATAATAAATATTCCTCGAAAAACTATTATTTTTAAAATAACAAAACCTAATGATGTAATGGGTGATATGAATCGATTAATCGGATTGCCTTGTGATTTAAATGGTGTTTAAAAAAGGTCTTGTGAAGATTCATTGAATACCTTTGCCCGTAGTTATTTATACGTTAGATTTTATTACGATAATTATTCGATATTTACAGGTCAATTCGAACGAGTTCATCATACACACTGACATGTTTGTGCATACATTTTTTATTTATTTAATGCTAAGTGTTATCATACAAAACAATATAAAACAATATACAAAAGAAAGTTTGACACATTTAAATATCTGACGTGCAGTGTAGTAATTGCATGTTTTACTTCCACTTCGGTTTGAAATGTTTGCTCTGAAAGCCACGTTCTCATTGATGCTGGTTTTGATATGCCTTAAATTAAACCGGAAATCATACATTATACGTGGATGTAGATTTATTAAATGTCATGGTCAATGTTTTGTGTTTAACTCCAGGTGCTTTAAGTTGGCAAGGTAATGGTTCTTGCTTATTGGGATTGGAATTCCAAGCCAAAGTCGAATTCCTTGCTCTGTATTGGGTATTTAGCCTTTGGCAAGTATCAATCTTAGGTTGAATACCCAGCTTGGTATTGGACATTCAAACTACTGCGAATTAAGAGACAGGTTCGAATACCAAGATGTGTACTAGGTATTCTTAATTTGCGAATATCAAGATATGGTCGAATTCCCAGCTGGTTATTTGGTATGTTTGCGAATTCGAGTCGAATTTCCAACTGTATATTGGATATACGGGTTAATTCAAATATATAGCCATGATAAATTATCGTGTTCCCGAGCTTAATGGAATACCGAGCTTAGATCGATTATCGATCAAAAACGTGAAAAGAACATCATTTTAAAACACAGTTTTAATATACAGTGTAGATTCTAAACAGACATTTCATTAGACTGTGATATTCAGGCAATTTACAAAGGTGTGCTTGCCTGTATCCGTGGTTGTTTTGTGTTGTGACTAACTCCAACGTAGTGATGATATATTTTAACTAGCATGTCAACTGTGTGTATGTCAACATGTGAGTTCGTTTTTTTTGGACATATTAAATAGGAGTTATGATCCTTTTTAGAAGTATACAAACATGTGTTGACTTGTTTCGCACCTAAAGCTAAATATGTATCTGCTTCTACTACCAGAGTGATGAAATTTTACAACCTTTATAGCCGGCATGCGATCTTTAACAGCTCAATATTTTAGGTTTTCGTTTTTTCAATCGAAATAAAAGCTCTTAGTGTACCAAATGTTGTATTGTTTACCTTATGTCACGCCTAACGTAAAATGTGTTGCGGCCTTAGGTATGAAACTGTTAAACATATTAACAAGCACGGGAACTTGGGCATCTGGGTAGTTTGAGTACTAAGACGAATGTTGATTGTGGCGACATCCGTTTTCTGAGGACACTTTTTGGTTTTGACGTGACGTTCATGTACCGAGTTGATATGCGAAACGACTTTATATTTTATTGGTAGAGCAAGATATTAGCAAATTAATTGTTTTTTATAATAATAACTAAAAGCGCATTGCTATTAAAAATTAAAAAATGACTTTGTTGAAAAGTGCGCTCCAAAGCTTGGCTTATTTTTTCTGTGTGCGTTAATGAAACTACCAACTGTCTGTTAAATAAAATGTGCATCAGTGTGGTTATATATTCATAGAATATTGGTTCTTATTTTCAAGTGAAATGCTTGTGAATATGTTGATTGATATTTCACTGTTTTGTTTTCCTTTCTATTTTATCGTCAGCACCCACTCTTCATGGCCCTCATTGCACACAACTTATGCAAGGCGGTGAAAAAGCAAACAGACGATAATGTTCTAATTGCCCAAATGGAAAAAGAGTCGAGGTAGGGTTCTATTCAGTTCTCCGGACATGCACATAAATAACGATAATAAAATACAAGTGAAGAATTTTAAAACATATCCATAATGAATAAAAGCGCATGCAAAGCAAATAGTTATAATATTACATTTGTATAGGAAAACCACTTTAAATCCAGGTGACGATTTCAATAGTCAGAACGTCCAGTATGTATTGAGTCTTAAGTTTATACAGAGAGGTTCATAAATAGTGGCGCTTCTGGTCTGTCATGAACAACGTTGTTCATAATGCCTTCCATACCCGTAAAATCCACGCTGATCTTTAAATGAATTGGTGTTGAAAGCAGAATGACAAGTACATATCAAATTGTAAACAAATGATCTAGCTAAAATAATTAAGCGACGGTTCTACACACAGCAGTTTAACAGACTGTCGAGATGATGTGTGAACTGAGCCACCCCCGGAAACCCGATATGATGTGAAAAGTTGGATGTGCTTGGACAAGTTTCCGATAAATGTTAAAAAAAAACTTTTCTGAATTTCGATAGGGTAAGTAAATCCAGTTATATAATTGTTTACAGGCATTTTTTAATTAAAATATATTTTGGTATATGCAAAGGAGATATTATCATGTATGTTAGACAAATCCTGACGTTTATAAATGAACTGCACTCCTGTCATATCTATACATCTTTGTCACTGCACCGGGTCAGATCATTTTTTCATCAACACGTTGTAAAATCGAACCTCCCCAACAATACGAATTAAAAATAAAATGCGGATATGTTACTCGGGAGACATTGGTTGACATGATTTTTGGTGCAAAAACTTATTCATTGGAATGCCTTTAAAGAAATTCGTAAATAAAATGCTAATAGGGGACAAATCCCTGCATCGTCGACTTCAAATAGCCATATTTTAATAAATCCTGAATAATAATAAGCTCGATTTTTCTAACATACATGATAACACCACCTTTGCATATACCAAAAGATATTTTAATTCAAAAATTCCATTAAACAATTAGAGAACTTGATTTACTTACCCTACCGAAACTCAGCAAAATTTGTCGGAAACTTGTCCAAGCACGTCCAACTTTTCACATCATGTCGGGTTTCCTGGGGTGTTAGCAAGCTATCCGTTCTATATTTTAGTAAGAAATTATTTTGAGAGTCGTTGTTTATTTGGTCAATGGTAGTGGTCGAGTACAGATTTACAGAAAAGCGTATATGTTTTATTCGTAGCCAGATACAAATAAAAAGCAATGCGTTGGGGTAGTCTTTCTGATGGGAGTGGTACTGAAAATATAACGAAATCAGATGCTATTATATCTCAACAGCATGATTCTTAGCAATTTCACCTTAAATACTAATTATGGATAATAGTGTCTTGTTACAAATTGCAACAAGATACATTTTCAAATGTTTTTATAGTTAAATATTGTTTAATGGCCAGTCGCAATTTAAAAATTATGTGAATAAAGTTTACTTAACTTCTGTTGTTATTTAACACGTACTTTCTGCGCGAAATGCACTATTATATTAACGAAATAAAACACATTAATTTTGAACATATCGTCAACGATCGGATAGCGTTGCCGTAAAGGAGAGCTTGTTTGTGTTTGTTGATGTATGGTGACGAAAAGATTTATCTTTAAAATGTGTGAACTAAAATACGATTAGCTAGCGAAAGCATACGCGTTTAATGAAGAAAAAGAATTGGGATGCCACAAAAAGTATTGTACGTGCAGATTGTTGGTATTCGATTGTGTTTTGTTGTGCTTTGCTAAAACAAAATATTTTACTGAATGTGCGTTGAATATCCCTAAGTTTCAAATACATTGTTGATGTTTTAAGGTATCGATGACCATAATGATTTATTCGCAAATTAATAGTTGTCATAAGCGAAACAAATTATACCAATTAGACATAATGTATACGTTTATTTTATACGCGTTTTCATTAGGGAGTGGACTACTACGGCTATAGCACTTCTAAACGAATGCTACCAGGATGGAGATAAACCCACATACGAACATCTGAGAATGACCATGCCTTTTTGGAATAAGATATCATGTCTAGATTTGGCTGTTGATTCGAGAAACAAGGAGTTCCTGGCCCAACAAGCTTGTCGAAATCTAGTTGAATATGTCTGGAATGGGCAATGTACGGATGACAAGTTAAACCAGGTAATTGACTTAAAACGTTTTAATTGTTAATTCATTAACGAAAATAAATACAAACTCTGTAAACACTTTCTATATTTCTATCACGTTTTGAATATCGTCGAATCGTGTTTGATTTTTAAACGGTATTTATTTAGGTACAATATGTATTTATTTGCTATACCTATTTGACTTCTTTGCGTATATTAAACGTTGTATACATAATTGAATATATATATTTAAATAAGGATAGTTTAATGGCAATACGGTAACTCATCATAGCCTGTTGGGCGAACATACATGTTACATGTAAACTTTCTATTGAAAATGTCGCTTTATAATCGACAAAACAATGCATGGACCATTAAATCAACTGTTCACCTACCACGCATGTACCCCCAAATTACATTTGTTATTTTTATAGACACATAATAAGTATTAGGGGCAGTGTAATAACACTCAAATATATTGCATGTAATCCAATCATTTATACCTTCCAATTAGGATGAAGTTTCCCTTAATGTCTTTTGCGTTATTAAATTACAAAGAAAGATGTTGTTGTTATGCAAAGCTTCATGTTTACACAAATAAAATTATAAAATTAAATAAATCGTACAAACACGTCACTGTTTATTAAAATGTCTTAGGTTTACACTAAGACATTTTACGATCGAAACGACATGCTTCTACTCGTTTTTTTCTCAAAATTTGATTTACAAACATAATGTACAAACATGTTTACAGAATTCATGCGGCTTGCAACAAAGCCGATATATAACAAACGTTCAAATACACATAAAGCCTCAGTATTTGCCATGTCCTTTAAGCCTTATTTGTTTTAACAAAGGGGTGATCGGAGTGGTTGCTTTCTTAAAAACAAAGTACCGTAATTTCCATAAATATCTTTATTTGATCAATCCTAACGATGCTAATTAGCAATCTGTCTTATTATATATAATGTTTAATTATATATATATATANTATATATATATATATATATATATATATATATATAATTTCACTATCTATCTTTATTTGATCAATACTTACGTTGCTAATTCGCAATATATCTTCTAATTTAATCAACTTTCGTTTCATCCTGTTTCAGCGTCAAAAGCCATCGTCAAACACAGACTTGAACAAGTCATCTTTGAACAAAATTCAGGCTCCGGAAAGGAATACGGTATTTTATGATTCATGTGGTTTTAAACAAATGGACACAGTGTAGCCTGTGTGTGTGTGTGCGTGCGTGCGTGCGTGCATGCGTGCGTGTGTGTGTATTAACAGTCACAAGGAATTTGTACTTGTGCGTCGTAATTGTGCATACAAAGGTTTACGATTAAGATCACATTACGCTTTAGCGTCTCATAATTGACTGGTCTTCGCGTACTTGAGAAAACCAAGCAGTACAAAATTACTAACATTCACATAAATTCTACATTGTGTTTTACATTTTTGCAAAACAACATTCAACACAGAATTGAGAACAATGCATATCATCTAAAATGCAAACACAAATAGATACACCAAATAATCATGTTAAACTGAGAAACTACATCTAATCAGAGTGACTTTGAAGTCGGATATCTGGATGATATGATGCTCTTGCTTTAGTGGAAGAAATAAATTTTTACCGAGACTTCTTTGCGAACGTACAAAAGGAATATTTAAACTTTCTAAAAAAATTCGCCTTTAAACGCGTGGTACATGCAATTGATGTTAGCATGATTTTTATGTATTGAAGAGTGCACATGTTGACACTTAAAGCTATGCGCATCATACAAAGATTTAAACATCAATATGACGTTATTGCAAACAATAACTTTTGTAAAATAACAAAAAATAAAGAATCTGTGTTTTCAAGTTCGTTGATGATACGCGAAATGTACGTAATTTAGAACATGTAAGTTCCATACAAAGTTGATGATTTGGATCTTTTAGAATACATTCAATAAATATTGGCGTGGTCTGTATTGATAAGGCATTCGGGTTATTTTCTCTTTATTGTTCCTTTCATCTAGTGAAACTATAATCGGAAGTCTGTACGGAATAATAAAATATGATATCACACACATTTTCACAATGTTAATAATGAGTAATCCACAAATTCGATTTGCTTTTTCTATAGGCACATAATAAGTATTAGGGGCAGTGTAGCACTTCTCAAATATATTGCGTGTAACCCAATTATTTATAACTGTCAATTTAGATGAAGCTTCCCTTCATCTTAAATGCGTTATTTATTTACAAACAAAGATGTTGTTTTTATGTAAAGCTTCATGTTTACACTATGAAATTTCACGATCGAAACGATATGCTTCTACTCGTTTTTTCTCAAAATTTGATTTACAAAAAATGTACAAACATATATGCATGCTTCATGCGGCTTGCAACAAAGCCGATATATAACATACGTTCAAATACACATTAAGCCTCAGCATTTGTCATTTACTTTAAACCGTATTTGTTTTAAACAAAGTGGTGATCGGAGTGGTTGTTTTCTTGAAACCAAGTACCGTAATTTCACTATCTAACTTCATTTGATCAATCCTTACGTTGCTAATTCGCAATCTATCTTCTAAGTTGAATGACGTTCGTTTCATCCTGTTTCAGAGACAGAAGCCATCGTCAGACACAGACTTAAACAAGTTCTCCTTGAACCAAATGCAGGCTCCAAAATGGAAATTCGTGTACAATGCGGTATGTTATCAACTATCTGGTTTAAAACAAATAGACACAGAGTAGCCTGTGATAGAAAATGCGCATATATATATATATATGCATGTGTACTTGTGCGTCGTAATTGTGCATGCGAAGGTTTACGATTAAGATCATTTTGCAAGCTAAATTGCTCTTTGTCATCGTACTTATAGGTTAAGATTCATATCGATATAACTGCTGTATCGTCTCAAAATTGACTGGTCTTCGCCTATTTAGAAAACCAAGCAGTCCAAAATTACTTACAATCACATGCATTCTATTTTTTACATTTTTGCAATTAACATTCAACACAGAATTGAGAACACTACACATCATGTAACATGCAAAAACAAATAGATATTCCAAATAATCATGTGAAACTGAGTAATTTCATCTAATCAGAGTGACTTTGAAGATATCTGAATCATATGATGCTCTTGCTTTAGTGGAAGATATAAACTTTTACCGAGACCCCATTGCGAACGTTCAAAAGGAATGTTTAATTTTTCTGAAAAACATTCGCCTTTAAATTGATTTTAACATGATTTTGATGTATTGCAGAGTGCTCATGTTTATACTTAAAACTGTGCGCATCATAACAACGTCGATAAGACATTATTGCAAACCATAACATTTGTAAAATAAGAAAAAATAGTGAAGCTGTATTATCAAGTTCGTTGTTGATACGCGAAAATGTTCGTAATTTAGAACATGTAAGTCCCATACAAAGTTGATGATTCGGTTCTTATATAATACATTCAATATATATTGGCGTGGTCTGTATTGATAATCCATTTGGGTCATTTTCTCTTAATTGTTCCTTTCAACTTGTAAAACTATAATCGAAAGTTTGCACTGAATAATACAATATGATATCTCACACATTTTGCTTAATGCTAATAATTAGTAAACGAGAGAGAGAGAGAGGGANAGGGAGGGATGGAGAGGGAGGGAGAGAGACAGAGACAGAGAGACAGAGAGAGACACAGAGGCAGAGAGACAGAGATTTGATTTGTTGAATTCAGTGCAAGATCGTAATCTTAGTTCATGCTTAGAGTGGTGGATAATAGCGAAAAAGCAAAAAGAGGTTAACTTGAATGCGTGTATACCATGAATTAATAAACTGTTCAAATCTTGAACGAGCGTAATTATTTTCGTGCATTGTTATCTCTAATATATAACGTTATATGACCACAAACTGATTACACCGCTGATGTAGAATAAGTTCTCTAGTTACTGCATCATTGAAAATAAGTTATAGTTTTACTGAATGTTATAACTTTTCAAAATACTTATTAGGTCGTCGTGGTTATTTACGTATTGTTTGGGGCTATTTACCTTTTGTTTCGAAACCAGTCCAGCAATAGTTAAACTAAAATTTAGCAAGAATGAAATGACTACGTTATAATTTACTGGTATTTTTAACTGATTCACCGTCTAGGATGAACAAAATGTGCGACCATTGATGTAACAATTATTTTCCAGAAATTTAACTCCAATTTAGTGTTCTAAAAAGTCCATACCGGAATAAAATCCAAATATGCTAACCTAACACTATATACTTAACGAAATAACTAACTGTTAAACGTTTAGATGTATACATTCATATACATTATGTGATACGATGTCGTTGTATTGATACAACTTTTATATATCGTTTATACAATGTATACAAAAAGCAAGTAATGTATAGGTTTTGTTTTGTTTATCAACAGATCTCACAATTGATGTTCATGTGCTTGTTCGCGTACGTGTTGTTGTTTGAACTCACGCCAACTGTATCGGTCATTGAATACGTATTACTGGCATGGTTACTGACCATATCGGTGGAAGAATTGAGACAGGTAATTCACAGAAATAGTCATAAGACTATGGAACATTGCCAATAATGCAAATATTATATATAAAACGACCTAACATACAATAACAATGATATTAGTTAGGTTATAATAACATAACTTGTTTATTTCTTGTAGCGCACTTCAAAAATATTGTATCTCTACAAATGTGTATTTGGTGGGGTTTCTATGTAGTATGATTATCAACTGTTTTAATGTAAACAAGCAAATTCATTGAATTGATATCCCCCGCCAATATGCTTCTGGACACAAAAGTGTTATATTTGACACTCATAAAAGCATTTTTTTCAAGATACAAATTGCCATAACTCCGTTATTAACAAATGGTGTACAATGCCATTTGGCGTGAATGATCCTCTAATCCATATATATACTTATACCAAGTTTCAATGAAATCCGCCAAAGCACTTCCAAGATATCGCTCCGGTCAAACAAAAAAAGTTGTTTTTTCATGATACAAAGGGCCATAACTTTGTTATTAACAGATGTTGAACAATGCCATTTGGCGTGCATCATCCTCATATCCATATATATACTCATGCCACGATTCAATGAAATCCGCCAAAGAACTTCCAAGATAGGACGGACGGACGGAAAGACGGACGGAAAGACGGAAGGACGGAGAGACGGACGGACGAGGCCAAAACAATATCCCTCCGCCTATGGCGGGGGATCGACTGAAAATATTATGAATTAAAACGCCATTGATCAAAACAAATCGTTTCAAGACACTTGTTTAAATGTAAAATTCTATATAATAGTATATCAATTTTATTTATTAAACAGGCTCATGGTGGCACACGCTATAGACGGACTGTTACAAAACAGACTGAATGTATTATACGCTATGGACGGACAATTACATAGGGCTCAAGGTGTGGCATAAGCTTTGGCCGGACTGTAATTTAGGATCACGTTGGTATAAGGTATGGACGGACTGTTACACAGGCTGAATGCGGCATACACTATGGACGACCTGTTACACAGGCTCAATGTGGCATACGCTATGGACGACCTGATACACAGACTCAGTGTGGCATACGCTTTGGACGACCTGATACACATGCTCAATGTGGCATACTCTAAGGACGGCCAGTAACACATGCTCTATGTGGCATACGCTATGGACGACCTGTTTTACAGGCTCATTGTGAGAAATGCTATTGACGGATTATTGTACAGGCTCAAACGTGCATACGCTAAGGACGGCCTGAAAAGCATGCAAAATGAAGAATATGCTTTGAACAACCTGTTACACAGGCTAAATGTGGCATACGCTTTGGACGACCTGTTACACTGCCTAAATATGGCATACTTTATGGACGGACTGTTACACATGCTCGATGTGGCATACAATATAAACGGACTGTTACACATGCTCCATGTGGCATACGCTATGGACGACCTGTTACACAAGCTCAATGTGGCATACGCTGTGGCCGACGCAATACACATGCTCAATGTGACATACGCTATGGACGACCTGTTTCACATGCTCAATGTGGCATACGCTATGGGCGACATGTTATACAGGCTCAATGTGGCATACGCTATGGACAAAATGTTACACGGGCTCAATGTGGCATACGCTATAGACAACCTGTTACACAGCCTCAATGTGGCATACGGTATTGGCGACCTGTTACACAGGCTCAATGTGGCACACGTTATGGACGGACTGTTACAAAGGCTCAATTTGGCATACGCTAAGGGCGGTTTGTTACACAAGCTGAATGTGGCGTACGCTAAGGACCAAATGTTACACAGACTCAATGTGGCATAGGCTATGGACGACCTGTTACNGCTATAGACGGACTGTTACAAAACAGACTGAATGTATTATACGCTATGGACGGACAATTACATAGGGCTCAAGGTGTGGCATAAGCTTTGGCAGGACTGTAATTTAGGATCACGTTGGTATAAGGTATGGACGGACTGTTACACAGGCTGAATGCGGCATACGCTATGGACGACCTGTTACACAGGCTCAATGTGGCACACGTTATGGACGGACTGTTAGAAAGGCTCAATATGGCATACGCTAAGGGCGGTTTGTTACACAAGCTGAATGTTGCGTACGCTAAGGACCAAATGTTACACAGACTCAATGTGGCATAGGCTATGGACGACCTGTTACACAGGCTCAACGTGGCGTACGCTATGGACGACCTGTTTCACAGGCTCATTGTGGCATACGTTATGGACAACCTGTTACACTGGCTAAAATTGCCACATGTTCTTGACTACCTGTCACAGGCTCAATGTGTCATACGTTATGGACTGACTGTTGCACAGGCTCAATTTGGCATACGCTAAGGACTGTATGTTACACAGGCTCAATGTGTCGTACGCTAAGGACGAAATGTAACACATAGTCAATGTGGCATAGGCTATGGACGACCAGTTACACAGGCTCAACGTGGCGTACGCTATGGACGACCTGTTACACAGGCTTAATGTGGCATACGGACTGTTCCACATGCTTAATGTGGCATACGCTATCCGAGGACTGTTACACAGGCTCAATGTGGCATAGGCTATGGACGTCCTGTTACACAGGCTCAATGTGACATACGCTATGAACGTACTGTAACACAGGCACAATGTTTCATTCGCTAAGAGCGGACTGTTATACAGGCTTAAGTTGACAGAAGTTATTGACGGATTGTTACCCAGACTGAAGGTCACCTAAGTTATGGACAAACTATCGCACAGGCTCAATATGGCATACACTATGGACGGACTGTTACACAGACTGAATGTATCATACGCTATGGACGGACTATTACATAGGACGCAAGGTGTGGCAAAAGCTTTGGACGGGCTGTAACATAGTATCATGTTGGTATAAGGTATGGACGGACTGTTACACAGTCTAAATGTTGCATACACCATGGACGGCCTGGTACACAGACTGAATATTTCATACGTTATAGACGGACTATTACAAGGCTCAAAATTGCATATGCTAAGGACGGCTTGTTACGCATGCTCAATGTGGCATATGGTATGGACGATCTGATACGCGTGGTCAATGTGGCATACTCTAAGTACGGCCTGTAACACATGCTTAATGTGGCACACGTTATGGACGACCTGTTACTCAGGCTCAATGTGGCATACGCTATGGACGGATTGTTACACATGCGCGAAGTTGCATACGCTATGGAAGGACTGCTACATAGGTTCAATGTGGCATACGTTATGGACGACCTGTTACATAGGCTCAATTTGGCATTCGTTACCGACGGACTGCTACACAGGCTCTATGTGGCATACGCTATAAACGGACTGTTATACAGGCTTACGATGACAGACGTTATTGACGGGTTGTTACATAGACTCAATATAAAGAAGTTAAACTCCAGCTGCTGCAGCAGTATTGAATTCTTATTATAAACAATTAGTTGGTGCTTTATTTAAGGCAAGTGACCGATTGCCCAAACAGTACAAAACAGCACAATGCAAAACAATACAAAACAATATAAACACATATAAGAATAAAGCTGGGATCACCACCTGGGAACGGTCAATGCAAAGCATTGGGAGTTTAAACCGGTTTTAGAGCGCTCAACCTCACACTTGGCCCAGCAATATTCAAGATACATTTAATTGTAAATAAAATTTAACCTCATGGCATTGTAACTTAAATTAAACAATAGGGAATTAAAACGCATTCAATTTAATTACCATTCTATTGCTCAATGGTAGGAAAGATACCAGTGCAACAGAGTTACAACGTTTTGAGGAACAATGAAATGAAACTATGAACAAGTGTCAACTACATTCCTTCTTTATAAAACAGATTTAAGAATATAGCGTCATGAAGTTAATATTTCAAAGTCACATAAGTTATGGACAAACTATCACACAGGCTCAAGATGGCATACGCTAATGACGGACTATTACATATGTTTCAAGGTGGCATACGCTGTGGACGGACTGTTATATAGTATCCTGTTGGTATAAGGTATGGACGGACTGGTACAGAGGCTCAATATGGCATACGCAATAGACGGAGTGTTTCACTGTGTTAGGGTAGCAGAGACGGAAAGCTCAATTACACGTTCTGACCATTTATCCAATAATACTCTTAATGATGTTATCACGAGTTTATTTTTTTAAATAGTTACAAATGAACGTGTTTGTTTGATTTCAAAACGTTACAATATCGCAAACAAATACTATACCGAACGGATGTGTTATGTTGGTTGAGAGTGTGTGTTAATACATCATTTTAATTTAAAATATGTGACCATGTATTTATATGGTCTAGTTATAATTGAGAGTATAACCACATCAGACCGGCTTTTATTAATTCAAACACTTTTACACACGTTTGTGTTGTAACAATCGGTCGACTTGATACGCCTCAGCGAGCAAACAAAGTTACACACTAAGCATCAATTACTGTTGTTGTAGATGATTCAGAAGCCTGTCCATGAGAATGTTACCCCATGTGTGAAGTTAATCAGAAAACTGAAGAATTACCTTTTGAATGGATGCAACAGGCTCGATACACTTACGATAATTTTATTTGTACTTGGATTTGGACTGCGATTCAAACAATATCCAGACGAGATTGATTATCCAGACGAGATTGATTATCCTAGACTCGTATATGCCGCCGATTTTGCCGCGTTCTGCATCAGATACATATTCTTATACACTGCTAAAAAAACCTTTGGCCCGATTATCATTATATTTAACAAAATGGTGAGTGTATAATTTGTAAACATTGCTGCACAAATATAACCTGTAACACAATTAAATAAATGTTGAAAATGTGATTACATGTAATATACGCGTTTAACCTAAGATCTCAAATCAATTAAATTTATTTAGTTAGAGAAATATGGTCGGTACAAATTCCTTGAAAACAATGAATGCGTGATATATGGAATTATCATGAAAACACAGATATTTTCAGAATGCACAGAGTGACCGGTGGTATAACTATGTGAAGTTGTATCTTGCCGTTTAAAGTGAAAACATATTCTTAGCGAGTCAAGTCTACAAAATAAGTAGTATGCAAAGGAAATTCGATATAACATGCATTTGTTCGGTATTTGTTTTTGAAATAACACAATCTTACCAAGTTGTGCTTGTTAAATGTCACCACGTTCTTGCTAAACATCATTACTTGTCTTATTTTATAATTGATTTATACATTATAAAAAGCTGCACAATTTGTAAATTATGTATGCATTCTTCCCGATTCGGAAAGAAAATATTTAAGAAAAAATTAAGATGGCGCCAATTTGTTAACGTTTTGGCAGACCGAAGAAGTTTTTTTATCCGCCATGCTGTCATCTTTAACGCATTCTCACGAGTTGCCGAGTTAAACGTGAAAATATGTATTTTATTTGAGCACAAAGATGATCTTACACTACATAAAATTATTGTTTTGTTTGTGACATTAGTTGATGCTTTTGAGAAAAAATAAAAAAGAAGCGAAATTTATTAGATATAATAGTGAGTAACGCACTTTGACACCAGTTATATAACGTAATTGGATCAAACACATGTCGCATATCTAGTGCTCTGGTTACGCGGTGTTGTTGTCTGTAATTTTGTTGTTCGTTTATGTTAAACAAATCGTTTTTTTCTCTTTCTATGATTGTGTTTATATATGTTCTATTTATTTTTAAAAAGGTTCTAACAACTTGGATCCAATTCAGATTGACATAATTAAACCATTTTATTTCGCTCGATTCAGTATAATATGAACGTTTTATCATTCACTTGTAGTCACCACTCGTGTGTGTGGATCAGAGTTTATGTACAAGTCGTCTCCGTGTGTTCACGACAACTTTCAGTTTTGACCATTCTACACTCATTTACCGCCTTGCATGAAATACAATACTATATTCTGTATTAATGTTGCATGACTTTGTCAGAAATACGCAACTCCTTACAAAGCTGTAGAACATTCAATATTTATTTTTCTTATGGTGCAACTTTATTTGTAAAAGTCTTACAGGCATGATAAAATAGCTAAAGCAGAAGTGCGAGTATCCCTTAGTTATATGATTGTTCTATTTTAGATATGGGACCTTTGGCGTTTCTATGTGATTATGGCGGTGTTTGTATCTGCTTACGTCATTACCTCGTTCTCCATTCTCTACCCCCATGCTCCAATAACTTATGCAAATGCTTTTAATTTAATAAGAAGGCCTTACTGGCTTCTTTATGGAGATCTCGGTTTAGACGAGACTGAAGGTATTTATAAATTTGAATAAAGCACGCGCTATGTAATAAATGCATTTCGTAGTTTTGCCTTGAGTACACCAATTCCTTACATAAAGATGATTGCGTATTTTATTTAATCAATATGCTCAACCATGCAGATGTATTTATTCTGTATGTGCTACACTCACATAATCATAATGATAATCAGTTTAGGTATACTATATAATTATTTATCATTCAGATCATTAACCGATCACTCTTGGATATGATGGTTGAACGTTATAAGTGCAAACATCCAGTTATACCGATTTATGATAATATTAATAAAATTGAAATATTTATTTTTGCTAAAAGAGTTTAAGGATTGTACAAATGACACTAGCGAATGGATAGACGGAACAAAACTATTCTGCCCAACCCAGACCGGCAGAGCTTTTGGACCTATTATGATGGGAGTTTACCTGTTGTTTTCAAATATCCTGCTTCTCAACATTCTTATTGCAAAGTTTAAGTATGTACAAGTACTCCAAAGAACTAACTCTTTAATAAATAGTCCCGTGGTATTTTATTTATTCATATTTGAATACCGGTAGCTCAAAAAGCGTGCTGTGCCTTGATATGTAAATAATTGCATTTATCATTATTCATTTAAAATGTTCGCAGTCGTACGTCTATTTCCGATCTTAATTAAATGAAATAGTAATTAAATTGTTTTTTTTTCCAGTTACACATTTACTAGAAACTATGAGAAATCAGACAAGATTTGGTGTTTCCAGAAATTCGTTGTCACCCAGGATTACGCACAACGGCCTGTATTATGTCCTCCTTTGAATGTATTATATGTAGGTTGGCCCATATACAAGCTTTGCCAATGGTGTGTACCCAAGTGTACAAAAGATGAGCTCTCAGATGATCCTTTCCGTAAGTACCATGCGGATTAATAAAACGACAACAATAGCAAAGATTAAGTAGACATGAGAGGTATATTGCATATAAGATTTAAATAGTATGCATGAACACGACTAACTACCTAAAATTAGTGTCAACTGGCCTGTTCATTTTGGTGTGTAATATTTTGTAAATGTCGCTATTGAACAGAGACACGTGTTGTAATATTGACAATTAAACCGATATCAGAAAAAATGTATATAATAAACACGTCATTGGAGTAAAGAGATACAGTTTTCTCATAATTAACAATAACACGATGTACACGTCTTTATTTGCGCCCATGCATGTCTGTACGTGTGCACGTTATGATCTTCATGTGCACATAAACGTGTATTGATGTGGGTATGTGCTGGTCTTAGCATTTGCACGTCCACAACTTTTAGTGCGATTATACAGTTCCTCCAGTGCGCACTTGTCAATGTGACAAATGAACGGCTTGCATATAATTATATTAAATAATCTAACATACATAGAACTACTTACTGCTATTTTAAAATATTGTATTGCATAATTAATGTTAAAGATGTATATCTTATGAACACTATTATGTTAGTACGAAGTCTTTTAAATAATGTGAACACTATTAAAAAACAACGGTGAAACCCTATTAGTCCATAAGTTAACGTAGCATCATATATTGTTACCACGACTAATCAAGTCGACCTTTGCCGACCAATCTACGTTATAAGTTACCATGAATAACTTAGTAGTTCCACCAACTTATTAAGTCATTATCACGACATACTTAATCGATCTCACGGAACTGTTCGTCGACTTCATAATTCACTAGGTCGTTCATATGATTAAAGGGGCCTTTTAACAGATTTTGGCACGTTTTGAAGTTTGTCATTAAATGCCTTATATTGATAAATGTAAACATTTAATTTTAAAAGCTCCAGTAAAAATCAAAAATAAAATCTAAAAAAGGCAAAAAGTAGCCCGCAGCAGGGCTCGAACCAGTGACCCTCGGAATCCTGAAGTAAAAACGCATTAGCCAACTGAGCTATCCTGCCAAGCATACATATGATGCGTATTTTATACTTTATATAAGCAATCTTCGTAGTTTCACAAATTTAAACGACAACAACAGAACTCTTCAAATTATTTAATCGTTTCGCGTTGCAACGCTTTATATATTTTCGGTTTTTACATCGTCAAAAGATGCATATAATGGCTATATTAGACCATGGAAAATGTTCAGTAATACTGTTTCCTCACACATATCATAACTTAACCGGAAATTTGCGAATCTGAAACAACTTTTTTCAATTTTGTCAATTTACCAAACCGTGAAAAGATCTCTTTAATTTAAATAGTTGCATTCGTGCCATATTGAACACTGGTGCATAAAACATTAATTGCATAATGCATGTTCGTAAACGGAGTAAAAAAAAAACATCTGTCGATTTATCCGACTATGGCTTGTGTGAACACTGCACGGTCAAAGCCAAGTTTGATATATACTGACTTCAATGCGCGTTTTTGGTTTACACTAACTCGAAGCGCACGTGCAGCATATGCATTACTGTTCGATCATTATTACCAGATTGCAAACAGTATTTAACACAGTTTTGACATATCGAACTTGCTTGTATAAAACGCCCATAAACTTTGCACTACGTGAACTTCACATTCCCATGCACCAAATGAAGAGTTCGGCGGCCTTCATGACATATTATACATTCGGACTATCACAAATTTAGATATAATTTAATCAATTGGTTTAAATGCAAGATACTTAGCAACCAGGATACTGAAGTTGTGATTAATGTGTAAATTATTTTCTTTAATTATCATCAATTTTCGTAATTTAGGGAATGTGTATTCTAACGAAAGGAAAAGCATATAATCGACACTTTAACCATCCGTTCGAATGATTTTGAAGATTTCATATTGCGTGGGTCTGAAACAAATTAACCGATAATCACGTCCGCCCTACTCTAGGTCCGCCCATCCGTCTGTCAGTCCTTCCTTCCGTCACACGTTTCGTAGTTCGTTTACGAGCGGGATCTAAGACGCTTATTATCAGAATTAGATGACAGTTGAAATGCATCATCCATATAGTGTGGACATGCACATTAGTTTTTAGATCGTTCTTGTCCAATGATTATTCAGAGTGTAATTGCTGATTGATAATTACTATGTTACTGATCGAATCCGAGCGAGATCAAATACACTAATGATCCGAATTGAATGAAACTTGATATGCAGCATCCCTATGGGGTACAAGTGCTCATAGTTGCCAGGTCTTTCCGTTTAAATGTATTTTGGGGAGTTATTTCCCTTTGATAATTATTAAGGCACTTGCAAATGGATTTTCGTTTTGTAAGTTCGTTCCGCCCCCTTGATTTGTCCGGGGGTTATTTCATTATGGATAAAAATGACTTTCTGCGTTCGATGTCCAACACGTATGATCAGAATTATATGTAACTTCAGGTGAACATGCTCGTATNATGAATAACTAAACATTGAATTTTACCTCAATGACAACTGTCTCATGCTGCTATCAATGAAAATCTAATATTATGCACTTCAATTTGCAATGTTAATTTATATAAACAATAATCTTGACTTAAATATGTATCGCCCCCCCCCCACCACAGACACACCCAAAGCTTTAAGGTTAAAAAGCTTCGATTTAAAAGGTTACGAAACACTATATTTGGCATTCGTATTCATCGTCAAAACCGTTTTTGCGAGATTGCTTTTTTTACAAATAAAAAAAAACACATGCGTAATGGTTACAGAAGGACACAAAAATAACTGCGAACGGTAAATTTATTTTTTCCATTTTGAAAAAATAGGTGCGGCAAATCCGACGACCAACAAATCAATTGGGAGTGGCCTTAATGTTGTTTAAAAAAAAGGATTATTATAAACAGAATTTAAAATATTTAATTCAACATAAATTGTGTTCGTTGTATTGATTTTTCTCAGTAGTTTAATCACGATTAAATAATAATGAATCTGTGATATGTTAACAGTTTGTTCTGTTATGCGTTAGGAATTAAATATGTTTACAGATGTTCTTTACGACGACGAGAAGAGGATTCGTAAAGTCAATTACGGTTACCGGGAAATCAAATTAAGTAAATTTATGAAAGAGGCACAACGCAGATATCTGAATAAGAAACAAAGTGACAAGTCGATGATAGAAACGGCAAATGAAAAGTAAGATGTCCCTTATTGAAGCTTATAATTTGAACTTGAATATCAACACAATTCTCTTTTTCAATGATTACGTGTAGTATGCATTGTCGACATCGCAGAGAAATTAGCTCTGTATATAGCAGGTGTCTAATGAGCATGGTACAGTTCATTTATGTCCCTGGTTTTAAAATGTGTAGTTCTCCAAATAGCCAGTTTATTGCAAAGGCATGAAAAGCGCATATATACGAGGGTAAATCCAGATATACGTAGCCGTTTATACATTTATTTTGAATACATACGCCATTTCGGTACTACAGTGTTTGCGCTTCCTTCGGTTTTTGTTTGAAGATCGTAGATGTCGGTATGAAAATGTTATTAAAGGAAAAGCTGTTGTTTTCTTACGTGTGACATTCGATAAATTGAATGTACACATACCATTTTATATTATTAAACACAGTATTGACGCAAGTGTACAGTACAATATAACTAAAATCACGTTTTTTTCAGACGCCGTTTCATTTCGGATAACTTATCGACGAAAAATTGATTTAACCCCCTTTTTGGAAATGATTTCCTTGTAACCACATTTCGAGACCTAGCTTTGAAATGTCAAAAAGCCCTGTCCTATGTTTAAATGCTGGACATGAAATAACTACCNCAGAGTTTTCCTAATTATGATTTTTAAAGCGCAGGAAACATTCAAGAATGGTACTCTAACCGCAACAAATCAAGATGGCGTCAATTTATAATTAATAATTTATAGTTAAAGAATACTTCAAAACGAATCTTTGTTTTGAGCTTGACAAATGAATAACTAAACATTGAATTTAACCTGAATGACAACTGTCTCATGCTGCTATCAATGAAAATCTT
>VMBQ01003801.1:81907-93464 GCA_007657795.1 Dreissena rostriformis | reverse complement strand
AATTATTTTAAATAATAAAGTGCTTTAGACTTAAAAATTCCTAACCAAACGCCACGGAAAAATTGTTTTACAAACTTAAATTTGAATATTGACAACATTCAATAGCTTTTCCAAGTAAACATAGTTTTCGTTATATAGGCCCTCAGTGGCACTGATATAGGATACGTATTATGGTCATAATTAGAAAAAGGCATTCTAGTGACTCCCAAATACATCTACAAACTATATATTAACCGCGAAATACTTATTAGTTTATATATAGTTGTAAATTACTCTGTTTAGGGTCTCATACTGAAATTTAAATTATAATTCTAGTTCAAATTTGTTCGCATTATATCTTCATTTAAATAATGACAAACGGAGATTACCATCTGATCGGAGACCCTACTCCGAGAATGTAAACGTCCAACGAAGGCTTGTGTTCGTGAAAACAAGCCTGAAGATAAAGATGTGTTGTGTCACTATATTTATCAATCGTCTAGTCAAACCCAAAACTTGATCGCTCCAGTAATTAATTACAAATTGGTAAAGATTCTCGAAAAGTCCCGTGAATGACGTTGGTGGCCGATAAACAAAGGTAAATTGCCTTTATGTACGCCTTATTCAAAATCTTGATGTTAATTTGCAAATAAATATTTTATATCATTATATATATCAATATTCCGACAATATTACCATAAGTTATCTTAGCACAAAGCCGATACATACACGTTAACTCGTACAAGTTGCTGAACCAAAACGTGTCTATGTGCCGTATTAATAAATCTGCAGAAATAGTGGATATTTCCCAATGGCGTGATGCCTGTATGTTATACTACACAAGAAAAATTGTTAATTAATATTTCAAAATATAATTTAACACTTGTTGGAGATAAGACAGAACTTTTTCTTTTCTTTCCTTTTTTATGGAGTGTTTAAGAAATGCAAACATTTATTTATGTAGTGGGTGTGGGAGTGGGGGCACATCATTGAACCAAATCCATGGAGGTCAATTTGTATTATTGACGCTGACCAATATAGCCATGACAGAAAAGACCTAAACGAAACAATGACAATATTTTACAAACAGAACAAAACAATCGATGCTACGTACGAAATATGAATGAAATGAATATCACAATAATTACACTAATCAACACACATTTCATTATACAATAATGTTAAATAAAGGAAAGCAGTTGAACAACTCACCAGGTTGGAATGAAATGATAGCCACGTGGACTTGCGTAAACGAGACTGTCTTGGCAAATGCAAGCATGGTCAGTAATTGTATAATGAAATGAACAGTACCATTTGAATGACCAATGAAAATCTTGCATCGGCTCAATTCTAAATAACGATTGGACATGACCACAATTGCACGAGCTGTCATGGGTGAACGAACACTGGCGAGAGGACAAAATTCCCACAAAGAAGTAAATGTATGTTTTATAAAAAAGGAGATAAGAAATTGACCTTTCTACATTTATTCGGGCCTACTGGCGGAAAATGTCTCCAACAATTATTTGGCTCTTTGTAAAGGTTAAGGTAAAAATCTGGGTTAGACAGGTACGCCCAATAACAAAGTAGAAAATTACAGTTATTCATTCGGGCCTACTGTCGGAAAATGTCTACAACTTTTAAGTGGATGTTTATAAGGGTCAATTAAGGTGCAACCTGCGAAAGACAGATACGGCGAAAAAGATCCTCCAGCATCCTCAATGTTAACACAGAACAAAAAAAATACAATAAATACAAAGTTTGGAAGCTTTGATTACTTATAAAACAAAATTTTTAGCAAAGCAAATGAGGAAATCTTTCGTTGAAAAATAACGCCTGGATTATTTCTTGGCAGAACGATATACGCTGCAATGTTCCGTATCGGAGACTGTTGTTCCCCCGCACATGTACCAGCGTATATTACAGAGAGCAGATTGATCAGTCGCCATATGCTAATCTGTCAGCAATGCGCATTATGCGTTCGTTGCTCGTGGTTAACATTGAGACGGAATGTTACTGTACAGACTAGATTTAGCGCTCAGTGCTTTATAAAGGATTGTCACTTTTTCTGCAATGGGAATTACGGACTCTATCATTTTATTTCGGTAAGTCATTGCATAATCTTTAATTACATTAAAATGAGAAAGTTGATTTCTTTATTACATAGACATAATTTGTTTTCCTGTTTCAATGATTGTATTCGTGTCGTATTATATAATCAATTTACAAAGACATGTGCATGCATATATTTATGTAACAATATGACTTTACACAGAGAGTGCATGTTTACAACACAGTTCTAATTTTGATACCAATACGCAAATTACAAAGACATACTTAATCCAGTGCACACAATTTGCACGTTTCATGTAAAATGATGGTTGCTAGGTAAAAACACAGTTCTATAACGGACATTATGAAAAAAAAATTGGTTGTACACAAAGTGTTCATTTTTACAACACAATCATGTGTCATTTTCAATCACATATGCAAATTACAAAAACAAAACTTAATCAAGTAAACCCAATTTGCAAGTTTCATATTTAATGATGGTTGCTAGGTAAACAGCAGTTTTTGACTGCAATTATCAATAACATAAACTGATGAAAGTTGATAGGTTAACAACTATTATTATTTTATTAATGAAATTATAAAATACATATAATATGAAGGAGTGAAACTCCAGAAGCTGCAGCAGTATTGCAGTTTTATCATACACACCTCTGTGGTCCTTTATTTATGGCAAGGAACCAATTGCCAAAACGGTACAGTACGGCACAAAACGAAACAACATATACACATAGTAGAATAACGCTGGGGTCACCGCCTTGGAACGGTCAATGCTAAGCATTGGGGGTTTAAACCAGTTAATGAGCGCTCAACCTCACACTTGGCCCAGCAATATTCATGATACATATAAGTGTAAATAAAATTTAACCTCATAGCATTGCAACTCAAATTAAACAGTAATAAAAGGGAATTAAAACGCATTCAATTTAATTACTATTTTATTACTCAATGGTTGAAAGGAGACCAGAGCAACAGAGTTACAACTTTTTGAGGCACGATGAAATGAAATTACTAACACGCATCAACTACATCCCTTCTTTATACAAAAAAAGATTTCAGAATATAGCATCATATAGTTAATATTTCAGATCATCATCGCGCACCTACAGGAAGAAGCAGCAATATTGGGTGTAAAAGATCCAAATTACCTACTAGATTGTTTATGTGACTAATTCGAAATAAATAAAACGAAGCTTTAAAATAAATTGATCAAGAAACTACCATCAGAGAAAAAATAATTATGAATAAAGTTGACCGATATAAACTGGAGTACATGTACCTATCATGTAGCTAAAACAGTGTCGGTTGTTCGTATCGATGACGTATTTAGGAGGAAAGACACGATGACGTCACCAGTAACAAAATTAAGCATTATTAAAGGGACTGTACTAAATAATCGAATTATCAACGAAATTAAATATTTTTAAAGTGACTGTACTGTATACTAGACTTACTAATAAAACCAGCTATGCTTATCAAACAATATAGAAGCAAACATATAAAATTGTCATTACATTAATTATCCCAAATTTTAAGAGAAAAAAGATATAGTGAATCAAAAACTAACAAGCATGTGTTTTTTAGTACATCAGTATCATATCCCTTTGATAAAAAGGAGCTAATTAAATTAAAAAGTGTATTACTAGCATTTGCTTTAAGATATTTACATTTGCGAACACGCTTCAAAACATCTCCATAAAATGATGGTTGTGAAATTCCATTAGTTAAATGCCATTTTAAAGGAACATTATATTTTGAAATTAAATCACTATATTTAGAGTGAAATTTAGCGAATTTACGCCAAAGGTTATGATACAAAAAACCTTGTTTTAACAATTTCTTAGTTAATAAACGATTACGATCATTAAAATCTTTAACACAAGAACATGCTCTAGCGTATCGTACCAACTGCGAAATGTAAATACCATAGGAAGGACCTTTAGGGATGTTACCATCTAGGAAAGGAAAATTCACAATTTCAAAGTTAAAGTCGTCCCGTTTGTCGTATAAACTTGTTTTTATCATATTATTATTAATAGTTAGATGTAAGTCTAAAAATGCAGCATCTATATTTGATTGACACGATTTATTTAAGACTAGTTCTTTTGGATAGATATTGTGAATAAATTGTTCAAAGTATGGATTATCTAAGTTCAGTATGTCATCAATGTATCTACTTGTTAGGTTAAAACGTTGAATCAAATCTAGTTGTTTAGTTTTTGATAATTCTAACATAAAATCCCTTTCATAACAATATAAAAATAGATCAGCAATAAGCAGGGCACAATTAGTACCCATAGGAACACCGATAATTTGTTGAAATATTTTACCATTAAACTCAACAAACAAGTTATCCAGAAGAAAAGTAAGTGCTTCACAAAAGTCAAGACAAGTCCAGATGATGTATTTATCCAATATCTGATTAGTAAAAAAAGATATTTTAGAGATTAAAGCAAGATAAGAACACTTCTCTCTTGCAAATGTTTTTTCAATCAGTGAAATGAGTTTGGATTTTATTAAAATGTGAGGAAGCGTTGTATATAGTGTAGAAAAATCATAAGTACTTACTTGTGACACCTTATATTTTCTAATTTTAATTTTATCAATAACTTCTAAGGCGTTTTTTATTGACCAAAATAAGTTTATATTACTATTTTCATAAACTGTATTACAAAATTTGGCTATATGATATCTAATAGCACTCAAGGCGGATGTTAGGTACACTGATAATTGCTTGGTGGTACAACACACTGAATTAGCGATAAAACAACTTTTATATGGCGTTTTATGTAATTTAGGTATCCAGTAAAGTGATGGCAATTTCTTGTTAGCAATATTTACGTTAATATTTAGATTTATGCACTTTGCAACATGGTCGGAAATAATTTCATTAGGCTGCTTATTGTATTCACAATATGATGTTGTTTGTGAAAGTTCTTGTGAAATCGTGTGAACATAAAACACTCGTCATATTATTATAGCATTATAAGCCGCTTTATCTGCAGGAACTATAACGAATTTAGATCGTAAGTCCTTCAGAGATTTACAGAGACCTTGTTTATTAAATTTAGGTAAATGTGGTAAGGCTAAAGGATTTTTATTATAAAAAGATATCTTATTAATGGCCATAAATAATACCTTGGTTTTCCATTCATTGAGTGCAGTAATTTCTGCATTTTCTTTCTTACACCATTTTGTACAATATTCCTGTAAAGATGTTTCAATTTCCTCAACGCAGTTATCAAAATCGATTGGAATAGGAAGTCTATACTTTGGGCCTCTGCGCAGTAATTTTTTTAGGTTTTTATTTTGAATAAAATTAAGATCGCCAGTAATAACATGACCTACTGGACTATATATATATTTTGAACTAGAACAATCACATGATGAAGGACAATTTTCTATTACATTATTATCTGTGGTAATAGCATTATAATTAAACACGATACTTCTAACAGGTTTACTATATTTATAGCAAATAAGTGGTGATTCAGTATTGCGGAAATAAGGGGGTATCAACCGACGCACATTTTTATCATTGAATATTTTAGGAAGGTCAATTAAATCAAGACCTTTGTTACAAAACTCAATTTTTATACGATTTCTTGTTTTGTTATGTGCACTTTCAATGAAAGGTTTTAGATAATAGTCAGTGTAAGATTCAATAATACAAGCACATTCATACAGTGGGTCAGATTGAAGTAAAATAAATTTACATTCTTTATCGATATGCGTCAAAGAAGAAACAGAAAGAGAGCAAAGTGCACTAAGTAATTTATGTTTACCCCCATTTTGTAATAACGTATAACAGTCATTTAAAGAAAGCAGCCTTTTAAATTTACGTCTTAAGTTACCATTTTTCCTTTTGCCATGTGAACGTTTATTTCTTAAACGTTTACTGAAAAGAGAAAAGGAATTTATAAATTTATTTTTAGAAATATTCCCGACATTTAATATATTATCATTCAATCCAAGTGGGTAAGCTGTTTGTAAACGTTTGATCCATTCAAGTTCCGATACGCACCTTGCTTTAAATTGGTACTGATTTGAAGTACCATTATCAAAAATTAGTTGTTCAACAGGTTGAATAGAAATATTTGTTACGCTATGACCAGTTTTATTAAAGTGTTGGTAAATAAAATTGTAAAATTTATTATTATTTTTAATTTTATAGAAATGCTCTCTAAAACGTGTTTTAAGTGATCTACCAGTCTGCCCAACGTATTGTGCACCACAATAAGGTACGTTTCAAGTAACCGTATAACTGTCCAAAAACTCCTTTATTTGATTCACTTGTTGTGTTTGCATAAACAGTTAAAGCAAATCTTAGGCTAGCTTTAAATCCCTGAAAATTTTTGATAACTTCTTTCTTTTTGCATTAAAAAAATTAATATACTTTTTTACTTCCATGAAAAGAATAAAGTATTTTTATTTAACGGTTCATTTGTATCACCCAAAATTATCATGTTGCAGTTTATGACTATTTGTATATTTGCATGTTTATGCCATCAGAGATATCTTTAATGAGATTTTTGTACTGCGTTACACTCCCAGAATAAATGGATAATTGATTCGTATGACATTTTGCAAAAAGTGCATGTATCACTATCCGACAAACCCGTTTTAAAAAGGAGCGAGTTTGTTCCCAAAATTCTGTGGATAATCCTTGTTTGTAACCATTGATTATATGTATTATTTGTGTTACATTGATATTTACAAATGTTCTGAAGTATGTGTTTTATTAGTTTTTTCCATGTATGTCTGACAATCTCGGTTTTCTTATACAATTGTATATGTCCGTAAATGTAACAATTTTTTTTGTGTATTTGCCCGTGTGTCTGTGTGTCTATTGTAAAAAATACTTATGTATTTATCCAATAGTTGTGTTCATAAAAGCATATCATTCTTATACATTCATATTCTTCATGTGACAGTTTTAATGAAAATGACGTTTCTCTTTTTTCAGATGATAATGTTGCCTGGACATGCATAAATATTGTTAGAAATTAAACATAGGCCTACATATTTAGTATCTTATAAAAGCAAACGGAGGAGCCATGATTTGTCAAATTAATAGAAAACCTCCTTGCATCACATTTTTTTAAATAAGGTAATAACAAGAACAAATAGAATTTCATTTATCGAAAATACCAGTATTCGACGAAGCACAACCTGATGGGTAGATTCAAAAAGGATATATCGAAGTAATATAGTTAGTGATACATAATACAATATCGATCCCAAGTGGCTCCTGAAAAGGCTGTGATTTTCTCGTAGAGAGTAAGATAACGTCAAATTTGGCTGACTCACTTATCACTATATTTCGAAGGATAAAAATGTCGTATAATAGGAGTGGTGCCAACGAAAGCATATCGTCGTCAGCTTATAATTCCGAGAGGCTGGACATAGTGAATGCGCGGTATGCGTTGACATTGCTGCCGTTAACGATAGTGCTAGGATTATTCGGGATTGTTGAAATCGTCGGGAACGTGTTGGTGTTCGTAGTGTACGGATGCGGGAAACAATTCAAGGACAAAAAATTCAGATACTATGTGTTGTCTCTCGCCTTGATAGACCTCATAACGTGCTTGACCTTAATTCCGGCTGAAATGCTCAAACATCGACAGTACTTCAACTTTACTGAGAGCGTTTGGTGCAAGATAAAATGCTTCTTTAATGTGTTTGCAGCGGCCGCTGCGTCCTACTGCCTCGTTCTGGTGGCAAGAGACCGCTACATTATCACGTGTCGCCCAGTGGTGTTCTGTAAGGTACGGAGCATTTCCCACGGCCTTGCCTTTCGTCTGTGAATCATCATGCTGATGCTGGCTGTCCTGACGTCACTGCCTTCATCCATTCTCTGTGGAATAACGTCAGACGTGCTAAGGCGCAGGGACGGCCAAACGATTTTGGTCAATCTGTGTGAGATTGAGCCGTACTACGAACATGGAATCTCGAGATACGTGTATAGAATAACGCTGGGAGTTGTGCAAGTTATAATATCCGTGGTCATGATAGTCCTCTACGAGCGTATTGGCCTAGAAGTGTGGAAAGCTATGCGGATCCGAGCAGCGCAGAACGTGGAGTTGACCGCGCTAAATCACCACCACCCCAAGCAAGCCAATCCGCCTAACCCAAGGGCCTTTGCCCCAGTAGCCGACATGCAGCGCCACCACCCTCCACATCAAAACATTCCCAGTAATGTCAAGCTCCTGTTCGTAGTGACGGTGATATACATTGCCACGTACATGTTGTATTTGGCGCTGTCATGGGTGGACCAGACGCTCCTATCCCAGGATCAGTTCTTCGCGTTCTCAGTCTTCTACAGGGCCAACTTCATTCACAGCATCATCAATCTTATCCTCTATCTGAAAATGGACACACTCTTCCGTCGGCGGTGCTGGCATATATTTGTAACGGCGTTCCCATGTACACGATGATGTATATTTCTGAAGAACACATATAGTCAATTCCACAGAATGTGTTACATGCTTTTCATTCTATTTATTTCAACTTGCGTCAATTACTTGTGTACGGACTACCCTTTCGTGATCTTTTATATGTTTACAATTGTGACACAGTTTCTGTCCAGTAAATATGAAATAAGTGCAAAACTATGGCTCCAATCATACAAAGGAAAAGTTTGAAGATGGTTCTTAACGGCTACTGGTTTAGGCGGTCCATCGTTAGTATATGTTTCGGCATTAAACTTCCAGTTTTTACTAGTTGTAAATGCTTTTAAACTTCTACTAGTGTTAAACGCTTTGAAATTTATATCAGCCAAATTACCTTAATCTCAGGTGAGCGACCACGTACCAAACTTGCCCACTTGTTAGTTATATTAATGTTCTATAACTTAAGATTTTAAATAAAAATCACACAACTGTTTCACTTAACTTGTTTTTATTACCGCGTTAAGATGGCAAGACAATATCATACACATGTATAAGCTTAAATCATCCATTTTGGGTTTTATTCTATGTTGCAGTGTACGTATATTTGGGCTTTATAGAAGCAAGAGCCAGTGTCTAAATGTGACATACGAAACTTTTATAAATATAGAATTGCTCATATTTGAATCAATAATATAACGTCTTTTAAACTAACGTAGTGCACCTCTCATTTCACTTGACAATGGAATTCGTAAAATAAAGTATGCAGAAGTCAATATATTACAAAGCTTATATGTCAATATGCATAAAAAGCTATAGGGAGCGTGTGCATAGTAAATATTTCTCTTAAGATTCCTTAAGAATCTATAATTATAGCATGCCAATTTTAGAATGCATTGCGTCCAATGTATGTAAATTTGCTTGATTTCATAAAATGTGAAAGGTACCAAATATTAAGTTTCAGCAATAAATATATATATATATTTATCACATGCTATACCTTGTTTTCAATGTAATTCAGACATTAAACATATTTTTTGTATATTACACATTGTAATGCAACATTTTTAAGCGTTTTCATTGGCTACAGAATAAATTACAAACGAATCGCGAGGCTTTATTTTGGTGAAATGACGTCGTCAACATGAAATGACGTCACGATAGTAAACAACTTTTAGATCTATCAGCATTTGTTTGGTCAATTAAGATGTATTTTATTTAGTTTAAAAGCATGTGATAAAAAAGATCTGACACTCGTTGTCATATCATCATATCATACCATATTTTATTAAACTCGTCCAGGAAACTAACGAAATTCCTGAACTCGTTTAATAAAATATGGTATGATATGACAACTCATGTTAGATCATATATAACATATATATATATATATACGTTTACGGTTTACGTTTGCGAAAAAAAATCCATATCTCTAAATCAGGTTTTAATTGAAACTCTCATCCCTATGTTTACTGAAAACAACAAAAGGATGGTAGAGAGATTTCTGACAGTGGTAAATTAGGCTGCAACTGATGAACGTGTGCATGTAAATCTGACAGAAAGAGTTATTACAGTAGAAAAATTTGTTTTTTAAATTTCACTAAATATTCACTGTTAACTTGAAGAATGGCGAAATTAAATAAAACTTTTACAGATAAACGCGTGATATTTGTATAACCGAACACGTCCAGACCTTAAATTGGCATATTTGTGATAACTTTAACTTCTGGATCATTATGCTGTGTCACTGACCAAGGCCCTTAAACGATACCAGCAATCAAGCCGAATCAGTTAATTGTGTACTGAGATAATGCAGGCAATAGTAGGCATGCATTAACTTTAGACTATAAAATCCCTGGCAAATGGTATGACCAGTATTTAAGTCAGCCGAAGCACCTATTGTAATTTAGAAATTTAGAAATACAATGTGCACATATTTAACTTCAATTGTTTCTTCGAGTTAATTATATAATGTGAATGGCAAAACCGTAGAGTGCTTGAATCAGTTCTTGATCTTCATATTGTACGACCATTGGAAGTGAAAACAAAAGTGAAAAGACAACAATAAAAGGATCTCTCCATGCAAACGTCACTCGTTTGTCATGGAACAAGTTTGTGAGTCTGTTGCTGGTGTAAATGGAATACAAATGTAAGATGTATTGTTGATTGTAAGCTTATAAGATAAAGTTAAATTAATGCGGACATGCATTACAAGCAGCCTCAAGTAAAGCATGATTGGAGGTCTTGAAAACGGTAATTAAAATGGCGTACATGTAATTTCGAGATTTCTTGTAATGCCCACACAGAACTCAATTTCCAGCAACATTTGGTATATAGAACCGAAATCAGTGGTTTTCGAAACAATCCTAACAAAATATCCACATAGCAAAAAATGGTTATTGAATAAACATGTTCTTACGAACGTGATGTCACACAAATAATGCAGTCTAATTTTAATTTGTATTAGGAGTTTTAAACGCTTCTCCGCCAATAAAATTGGCTAATAATGTGTGCCTTAATCATGTGCATGCATGTAACTCTACGTCGTTCATTCAGTTCTTTCCCTTGGCAGTTTTTAAACCAACAAGACATGACCCTGAAACTGATCAATTTGAATAAATGGACCTAAAGTGCATAATAAAAACATATCTTGCAAAAAGTACCAAATAGAACAAACTTCGGGCAGTAAGCTGAACGGACACATAAATGAACGCACGAAAAGACGGACCCGACACACACTATCATCTATGTTTACGTTTGTGCAAACTCATTTTAAAATCAACCTACCAAAGATATGTGTCGTGTTCTGAGAAAACTGGGCAAAATGCTTGTGCGTAAAGTGTCATCCCAGATTAGCCTGTGCAGTCCGCACAGGCTAATCAGGGACGACACTTTCCGCCTAAACAGGATTTTCCCTCAGAAGAGACATCATATAAACGAAAAATTTCATAAAAGCGGAAATTGTCGTCCCTGATTAGCCTGTGCGGACTGCACAGGCTAATCTGGGATGACAATTTACGCACAAGCATTTTGCCCAGTTTTCTCAGAACACGCCACCCATGTTTATTTCATTCGATAAGATCGATGTACATGTGCGGTGTGTGCATTTATGATTTAAT